>JAQFZF010001079.1:0-14949 GCA_034695365.1 Enchytraeus norvegicus | reverse complement strand
CGTCAAGGTTCAGAAGCCCGAAGCGCTTCTCTTCAAGACGGCTCAACACAATCGAGCACTACCGTCACAAAGATTGGAGTTAGCTATATGGACCATGTTTTTAAGTTCCACATTAGTGCTGCAAAGCCTGTGGATACTTGTTCATCACTCCACCCTGAACAGTTTTTATGATGCAATGTTATTTATTTTAATGCTTGTGTGGATGATTAGGAAAATTTAAAAAAAATCTGTTATATCGTTTGGGAGATTGACTAATAAAGATGCATAAATGCCGTAATAAAGGTATTATTGTGTGGTGCCAACGTTCCCTGCGTTGATTCTGGAAAAAATGCGAATCTAGACCAATAGAAAACTGCACGTGTCGTAAGAGGCGACTAACGCAGCTGCAAGAGTGAGGGCAGATTGGTCTGTGCAATGACTTTTGTATACTTATGCCTTTGGTCGTTCACTTCCCCATTCTCCACATAGGTTGTGGCATATGACATGCTAGGCTATTCTATTTTCACTTTTACAGAGCTTCTGAGACCTAGTTAAAAGTGGGCCATATAATAGTTTAATGGTAAAAACAGGTCTGGCATATGGTCCATTGGATCGAAAGTGGGGCTGGCGACCTTGCCTCTAGATTAATGACAATTGTCACAAATTATTGTCACCTGTGTCGGACGCTTCGAAAAGAGATAGCTCCGAAACCTAGAGGTCAATTCTGACCAATGGTGTACCTTTACCTTTACCTATATATAAAACTTGTTCATCATTTAATCGATTAAAGGCAGGACAATCAGCATATCTCTCCACCAACGTCAAAAGGAGAAAAAAACTGTGAAAAAAGGGTCATTGTTAAAACATCGGTTATAGAAAAGCATCGGCTGATGGTTAATGTTGTTGGATAAATGATGTTGGATACGTCCCTGATGTCGCCGTCACGTCAGATGATGAAAGGGACGTAAAATTCACTTTAATTGTATTGTAGTTACTGTGACTGACCTGGAATTTCCTCGTTGATTAGGTCACGCCCCCTGTGTAGTATATCAGGTACACTGACATAAGCCACACCTACATCTACACAGTCTGCTTCACTGTCCTCGTCCTGGGGCTCGTTAACTAGAGTGAAGCGTATCCTATCAATCAATCAATCAATCAATCAATCAATCAATCAATCATAGGTCACATCAACACAGTCTGCTTCACTGTCCTCGTTCTGGGGATCGTTAACTAAAGTGAAGCGTATCCTATCAATCAATCTATCAAATCAATCAATAAAATAGATTAACTGTAAATAAATTAAACCATTTATAACAGTTCATAATTTTATAATTTCGCAATATTGATAATTGTAAATGTATATCATTTGAACACTGCAATCTGTATATATGATTATGACACTGTGGTTTTGAAATAAAAAACTAACTAACTAACCCAAAATATAAATTCATAATTAACTAAATCGATTACTAAATTAGTCGATCAATGAATCAGAAGCTTAAATCAAGCAGTAAATTAATTTATCAATACATGTTAAATTGTATCCAACCATCGTTACCAATGAAGGAATGAGACTACACTATACAGATTAATTACAATAAAAATCCTACCTTCCCTGTTCAGGGTCGTCAGGTAGTAGCATGCTAGCTAAGTGTTGCCTTCTTTCAAAGTGACTTTCGTAGTCTACTCTAAATACTGTAACACATACCCAGATACTAGCACACATACACTCATACAAGCACACATACACTCATATACATACACACAGTCAAGCACACATACAGACACACATCATCATACAGTAGCATGTAGCCTAGGTGTTGCTTTCTTTCATAGTGACGGTCGTAATCTACTCTAAACACTCTGACACACACACACAGGCACACACACACAAGCACACATACACTCATATGTACATACACAGTCAAGCACACATACATACACACATCATCAGGCAGTTGCATGCTAGCTAGGTGTTGCTTTCTTTCATAGTGACTGTCGTAGTCTACTCTAAACACTGTAACACACAGACACACACACACACAAGCACACATACACTCATATGTACATACACACAGTCAAGCACACATACAGACACACATCATCAGGCAGTTGCATGCTAGCTAGGTGTTGCCTTCTTTCATAGTGACTTTCGTAGTCTACTCTAAACACTGTGACACACACACACAGACACACACACACAGACACACACACACAAGCACACATACACTCATATGTACATACACACAGTCAAGCACACATATATACACACATCATCAGGCAGTTGCATGCTAGGTAGGTGTTACCTTCTTTCATAGTGACTTTCGTAGTCTACTCTAAATACTGTAATACATACACACACAGATACAAGCACACATACACTCATATACCACACACGTACACCCACTCCAAGAGAGAGACACAGAGAGAGTGAGAGAGAGAGAGAAATACATACAAATAAATAATAAATACATAATAAAGAAATAATAAATGCATAGAAATAAATATAAATAAGTAGAAAGAGAAAGAGAGAGTTGGTAATTATTAAGATTACCAAGGTAAATAAACCAACCCTTTGAGAAGTTGAAGTTGATAGGTTTGTGGGGTAGGTTTGGTTTGGGTAGTGAGTAGGGTGTCTCTGTCTGATCGAGAGGCTCCCCCAGGAACCTGTACTCCACAAACAACATCTGTACTGCCTCATCCTTCAGCACTGATGAGTCATCGTCCAGGGTCACGTGACCTACCACCACCTTAACTATGTCACTAGGGTCCTGATCAATCAATCAATCAATCATCCTTTAGTACTGATGAGTCATCGTCCAGGGTCACGTGACCTACCACCACCTTAACTACGTCACTAGGGTCCTGATCAATCAATCAATCAATCAATCAATCAATCATTCCTTCAGTCAGTCGGTCAGTCAGTCATTCAGTCATTAGTAAATTACAGACATTGGTTTACTTCTAATCTGAAACTGGTTACTTCTAATATGCACTTTTCTCTTGCAGCATTTATATTTTCTAGTTTTGCGCGAGTGAAAAATTAAAATGTTGCTGAAGACGGCTCTAATATAACGTTGTATGATGATGAATTTGATGAATTCAAGGACCATAAATTTTTATTGACTGATTTATTCAGACATATTGGATGCTACCAGTATTGCAATAAAAGTAAATCTATCTCGTCAATACCGTCATCCTATCAAAAGGACTGCATCTTAATGGTATAATGTGCTACTGAGTGTCCCAGATGCCGGTGGGAATTTATTGAAGAGGTTAGCATGGCTGACTCAGAATCGAGAGATGGCTCGAAGCGTGGGAACCATTTCCAGCTCAGACGACAAAACATCCCCGGCACACTTGGGCACGGGTGCGTATCGGTGCTCGGAAGATGGAAGGCTAATCGTGTACCTGCGCTGGTTGCATTGTGCGCCCATGGAAAGGCAAAGGTACGATTAATTATGGAGTAGATAATAAAATATAAAAAAACACAAAATCAGCACCTAAGAAAGGAAACTAGCATGTGCATCTGTCACGTGTGAATATGTACAGATAGAAAAAAGAAGATCCAAGACAGAAAGTTCTCATAATAATTAATACATGTGGAAAGACTAGTCTCACCAGGTCGCGCCTAGAGAGTGGGACTTCAATGTCTGGATCAAGCTCTGACTCACTGTGCTCTGTGTTCAACACAATAAACACGATATTAAACATGGATTCTTCTTCTTCTTCTGTTAAGTGTCCTGCCTGATTCCAGCGTTACGGTCATGGTGTTCCACTTTCTCTGTCTATCGTGCTTCTGATTATTTCTACTTCTCCTACGTTCATCCATTCACTGAACGTAGGAGAAGTAGAAATGATCAGAAGCATGATAGACAGAGAAAACAGGGACTAAACTGAGATTAAACAGGGATAAAACTGAGATTAAACATGAATTAAATTTAGATTAAACAGGGATTAAACTGAGGTTAAACATGGATTAAACTTAGATTAAACAGAGATTAAACTGAGATTAAACAGGGATTAAACTGAGAAAATGGATTAAACTTAGATTATACAGGGATTAAACTGAGATTAAACATGGATTAAACTTAGATTATTGATGATGTAAAAAGGTAAAGGTTGTGTGCCATATTGGTGATGTAGTAGGAACTAAATGCTAATAGACTTGAGAAATCAATTATTTGTGAAATGGGAGAAGGACAATGAAGAAGAGGTCGACCTAGAATAAGATGGTTGGAGGAGGTTTTAGCTTTAACAGAGAAGAAGTTAGAAGCTTTTACTGCTATGACTGATGATAGGAGAAACTGGAGGTCATATGTGAGCACGGTCTGCAGAGGTCGAGTGCTACCTGAAGCACCAGATAACCAGGTAAAAGCGAGATTAAATTCGGATTAAATTGAAATTAGGGCTAAACTGAGAACAAACAGGGATTAAACTTTGAACAAACTACGATCAAGAGTAATATTATTGCTATCAGTAAAGGGTATTGATTGATAACTGCTGCACCAATCTTACATCATAATGTGTTGACTAAGTATGGGTTGCAGATATGCCATCACTATTTTTACCCACCTGGGTTGTTTATTTGTTGATTGACCTGGGAGTCGTACCTGGATCAATTGCATCAGTGGCGAACACTCTACGGATGTCGCTAGCTGCCAAAATAATTATTGATTGATTGATTGATAGATTGATCGATAGATAGATAGATGGCACATACGTAGACAGCTGGGGATGGCAGGATTGATTGATTATTGATTGATTGATTGATAGATTGGTTGAAAGATGGCACATACGTAGACTGCTGGGGGTGGCAGGTTTGAGGGGCGAGGGCGGGGGGTGCTCTCTTAATCCTTGATAGAATGATTGATTGATGTGATAGATAGATAGATAGGCACATACGTATGCTGGTGGGGGTAGGAGGTTTGAGGGGTTGTGGGCGGGGGGTAACTTCATCCTCCTCTAACTCTGACACATTGTCTGATTCTCCTACAACAAACAAAAGTGTTCATACCAATCATTCATAATAAATAATCATTCTTAATCAATCAAGCAACTAAACCAAGGAAACTAGCATGTGCATTCTGTCATTTGCGAAAATAGACGAATAAAAAAAATAAAATAAAAAAAGAATCACAAACTTTTATATAAAGTACTCTTAATTAAGTCTCAGAAGCACTCTGAATAATGAATATGACGTCCCTAATATCATCGTCAGATGATCAAACAGGCGTCAAGCCCATATTGTATTGTATTGTATTGGTTGTGAAGGTAAAAGTAGCCTGGTAAGTTGCAAATACTAGCCATGGACTTAATTTACTACCAGTAAACTTGTTGATACCTTTTGAACTAGAGAATCTCGAGTGAGTGGATTCTATTCTTCTATTCAATCTATTCTTTACTGAATGTAATGATGAGAACTATCTGCCCCCTTTGCTCTGACCAAACACATGACACAATACACCTCTTTCAATGCATACAAATACAGACAACACTTACTCCAATAGACTTATGAAACGATCCCTGCGAGGCGGCAGAGCTGCTGGATATCTGGCAGCGAGCCCTGGAGGAGCGCTTCCAAGGACGAAGATAGCCGGGGTCAGCACCAAGGCTGATCCTCGGGTGGGCAACAACATCAATATGAGAACTATTTAATATAATGGCCAGTAACTATTATTAGTAATTATGGCTAATTCATTTTTATGAATATATTTATTCTTATTATTATTTAAGCACTTACCAGTCACGTGACTGCCTTCAGAGACAACAGAGCCTGCCTCTGAGCCATGGTGGCTTCTAGATCTCGGTGGCGAGGCTGTCTGCTCAATACAATACAATACAATACAACACCTGTTGTGTTACCAGAGATATCATCGATGATATTTCTATTTCTAAGATTCTGCTTTCTTATTTCTGGCAATTAACTCCAACAACTGACATGGACTACAGTAGTAGACCGGTAAGCGAGTGTGTTTAACGTCAAGGTTCAGAAGCCCGAATGACTTCTCTTCAAGACGGCTCAACACAATCGAGCACTACCGTCACAAAGATTTGGGTTAGCTTATTACAGCTTTACTCCACAAAGTGCTCTGCAGTCTATTACAGACCACCGAGTTGGAGTAACAGACCGATCAGAATTCTTAACATATAACTATGTTCTTTCATACGTTAAACGGGTATTTACACATATTGAAAATGCATCAATTAATCAATCCTGCGAATTTTAAGTCCTTTTCATCGTCGACATCAACAGGGACCACTCCTACATCATTTGAACTGTCCACAAAAACAGAACTAGCAAAACCAATGCTGCAAGAGAAGAGTACTATACAATTTCAGATTACCGATAAACCAATGAAGTTTTAATTGATGATCTAAGTAGGAAACATAAGAGTTTTAAGTCATCTGCAAAACCCAGATTGTGTGAGACAAAATCGAATATGAAGCATGTGATATACAATTAAAGAAGAATATAAATTAGAACTGACCCTCTGAGCAGGAGGCGACTGTTTTCTGCTGGCTGGGGCAACATCCTCATTGCTAGATCTGCCACCTGACCTTGGTGCTGGGATCCTTGGCTCAGAGCCTCCCACAGATTTGACGGAGGAAGGTTTTCCACCAGATTTCACAGAACCAGCCTTTCCCTCATCACCAGACCTACAGAACAATACAATAACTTTAATGGGTACGACTCTATAGCTCAGTTAGTTAGCGCGTCAGCCAGTTTGTGTCGATTGTTGCGCATGAGATCCGGGTTTCGATTCCCGGTCGAGCAATCAGAGAGTAAAATCTCGGACGTACAACGGGCCAACCAAGCCCACCATCCCCATTGGGGTCGGTTAATTGGAAGCAATTAGTATGTAGTAGATGACTGCTCCAGAAGATTGTGAAGGTTATCACAGGTCTGGCGTATATAATCCCTTTATAAAATTGGATTGTATTGAGTGAGGTTGGCTATCTCACCGTCAAATTAATGATTATGTCAACTGTGTGCTGAAATTGCTCAAGATCGCGATCAGCTCCGCGCCTACATTCGGTTACGAATATGGCACACAACCTTAACCGTTAATTGGTTAGAAAGCAACTTGCTTGTTTAGACCCATGTCTCTTACCCGAGTGGGTTCGGGATAATTGAGAATTGATACCACAAACAACTGCGCTTGTTCGTAGGAGGCGACTTATGCAGATTAGGCAATGGAGAGTTGACAGACATGTGGCAATGATTTCTGTGTTATAGACCAATTGGTTAATCTAATTCTAGACTTGCAGAGGTTCTAGACCCCACACGAATTGTGGCATTTTGCTGTGTGGTTACTTGACCCCCATTGTTCGTTTAGAGCTACTGTGGCATTTTATTTATAGAGGCGCTTTATAAATATACTTATTATTAAATAACACTAATTAATTACTAGTTATACTTACACAAATGCAAGTCTACGTTCAAAATAGTATAACAAACAAAAGTGTGCATTGACATGACTAATTAATGAACCAATGAGGACTCAACTAATTAATGAACCAATGAGGACTCAACTAATTAATGAACCAATGAGGACTCAACATCTTACATCAGGGACGTCAATTACACAACTAAATATACGACAAGTGTTTATTACCAAAAAAACACCTCATAAAATATAATATAAAAAATTGCCTTAATAACCTTATAGATTTAGCAGATTCAGGTCTGGAGACTGATGGCTTGGTTGATTTGGCAGAGGCAGCAGATTTAACAGATGAAGGGCGAGAGGCTGGTTTAGGAGCCTGGACCACTGAGACTTCCCCTGCTGTAGCCTGCTGAGCATGAAGCACAATATAATGAAACTATTATTTAAGTTTCGTTAATGACGCATAATTATAGATAGGTTTTGTTTAGAAACTATGTTTCTGATTTCCTAGATCTCTGGAAAAAATTAAGCAATCGATCAATGAGTATTTAATGCACTATAAAAAGATTATATAAGTAGGCACCATCAATTTCCTATCCAGATATTCAGTCTACCATTTGCCTCTGGGGAGTGAAACCTACGTCTAGTGATTTGCATTGTACAATTTAAAATAAGATAAAAGAAAACAGACATGAATGAAGTAAAGAAGTAAATGAATATCTATCCGCTTCTAATTAATGATCTATTATCATTGTATTGAATGTATTGTGTATTTCTAGCTTGTAACATTGTGCGTATGTCACAATGAAGTTGCTAATAAACTACTACAACTAATAATAAATAAATAAATAAATGGAGAGTAAAAGAGAACCTGGTAGGCTGCGGGAGTGACACCTTGTGTGGACCTATAGCCGTACTGCCAACTTATGATCACATCTAACGACCCGTTCTGCGTACCGTCCTTCTGTAAACACACACTTGTATTTTAAAGGTATGATTAGTCACTACAACGGTTGACTGCATGATTATCAGAGCATCACATTGTTCTGTAATATATTGAACGATGAGCAACATGTTCTACATGTTTTCGTGTTTTACATACGACATGTTATTGAATGCTTAGCACTTCCAGAACACAAAGAAGTAAGCAGGACAGAAGCTGGACAGAACATTGTTCAATAATTACGTCCCTGATATCGTCGTCAGATGATGAAACGGACGTTAAACATGTTCTGTATGTATTGTTGTATTGTATTGTATTGTTGTATTGTATTGTTGTATTGTGCAGAGGTATCTATTTATTTCTTTATTTATCGTCATCACAAACTTCTATCATTTACATAATATACAGTACATATAGCAGTGTTCATAGCATGGTGGACAATGTAAACACAGGCCATACAGCACTAACATGGCATTTAGCACCATTGAATATCATTAGACCATATTAGGCTTAGTTATACAAATAAAATACTGGCACCGTTAGCAGATTGTTTAGAATTCCATGGTGCGCTAAACGTACAAATGCGTCCGTCAGAAGTGAGCTTGGTATATATGAACATATGGTAAACAAAATGTCGGAGATACTTTGAGATACTTTGGACATGTAGTTAGAGCCAACGGATTAGAGAAATCAATTATGTTTGGGATGAGAGAAGGTGAAAGAAGAAGAGGTCGACCTAGACTAAGATGGTTAGATAAGATTGTGAAAGTTGACACGGAAGAAGTTAGAAGAATTGATGATTCCCACTCAAGGAGATCCAAGTGGAGATAATTTTGGAATTCAGCCAGCAGAGGTCCTCTTACGACCTGACAGTACAAGATTACAAGGTAGCAGATTATATAAAGTTATCATTTACAATAGAAATATGCTAATTTTGTCACGTTACAGATAGGTAGGTAGGTTGGAGGTGTTTAACAAGGTTCAAGGTTCACGGTCCAAGGTTCAGAAGCCCAAAGGGCTTCTCTTCAAGACGGCTCAACACAATCGAGCACTACCGTCACAAAGATTGAGTTAAGCTAAGCTTATTACAGCTTTACTTCACAAAGTGCTCTGCAGTCTATTACAGACCATCGAGTTGGAGTGTAATAACTGAGTTGGAGTTGGAGTACAAACAGATAAAAGAGAAATAAATTTTAATAGTACTACTTGTATCAAACCTTTTTGATCTCGAATGTTCCGTTGATAGCTCTATCGTGTGAGAGAGGTATGAGAGGTACTGAGGCCACGCCAACTACAGACTGTGGGTCAGGGTCAGTGTCATCAAATAGATAGATCTTTAGTGGCTGCATCAATCAATCAATCTGTCAATCAATCAATCAATCAATCAATCAATCAATCAAGAGGTACAGAGGCCACGCCCATCAAAGACTGTGGGTCAGGTCAGATAAATATTTAGAGGCTGCATCAATCAATCACTCAATAAATCAATCAGCTAATTACCAATCATACTTATTTAGATAATTAATAACTTTCTTAATTGTCTTCATACTGACTTTTGATTTATATTTTATTCAAACTTTAAGTAAATTATAAGTAGAATTAATTAATTAATGTTATAAGTAGATCTTTTGGTCATAGCTGTCGACAGTGTCCAGCATTCACTAGCATAGAGTAGAATTGAATATACATATGTGTTAAGGACATTCATTTTCATGCTTAGTCGTATATTTTGATTATGGAAGATGTTAGTTAGTTTGTAGAATGTATCCTTTGCCATGGCAATTCTGGCCCTTATTTCCTTGTCGCACTTTCCATCATTAGTTATCCAAGTACCTAAGTACTTGAAATTTTCCACCTGTTTTATCGAATTTCCTTTCAGTGCTATTCCGCAATCTATCTCGTTTTCTTTTTACTGACAACCATACGTTCTGTTTTCTTTAGGCTAATTGACTGGCCATTTTCTTCGCCATATCTATAATGTTCAGCATTTCTTGTAGTTTCTCTTTGACTGTGCAATACAATACGTACAATATCAGCTGCATATCTTAATTCATTTAGAGTATATCCACCCACTATCAACCCGCCTATACCATCGAGGTGTCTCATAATGTTTTCTGTTTTCACTGTATAGGTTAAATAAATCTGGTGATAGTACACATCCTTGTCCGACTCCCCTTTTTATACTCGTAAACACTCCAAGTTCGTTTTGATGTCTTATATCAGAACAGTAACTTTATTAAAAACTAGAAGTAAGTCTGTCGGGATAACATCATTTAATTTAAGTTACTCTTTTTTTTATAATAATAATTAATTATGAAGTGATATTTAATGATGACGTTCCTGACATCATCCTTGGGTGAGGAACGGACACTAAACCTTTATTTTTACTATTATTGTGATGCATGTATAAATTAATAAAATATATTTATAAATTACTGATACAGGAGAGGCAGGCAGCCCTACCAGAAGACACAGGGGACGACGAGGAGGCTCAGTATGATGAAGGCAGGAGTGTCCAAGAGCCTGCCAGGACCTCCGTGTCCACCCCCTCCTCAGGTCATTCCAAGATTGGTGTTCGTCTTCCATTTGCCCCGCCGGCAGCCCCTGCAGCAGCGGCCTACCAGCCCCCTAATGATCCCCCAGAGGAGGAGCCTGAGGAAGAATATCAGGTAAAGTTAGATCAAAGTTTAATATCTGCTTTGTATCGATGGATACTGTTAGAGATGGACCCTTCTGAGACTCAAACCTGTGACATCCTGCTTATCGAGCAAGCGTGTTACAGATTACACTATCCAATTTGATATTGCAGATATATCTTTAAACAAAATTAATGAAATGTCTTTCATATTTGATCTTTAATTCACCAAGCAGTAAAAGCAAGCAAATAGAAAATGAATATATGAAAATCAAACTAAAAAACCCAAGAGCAATAGAGACAGTCTGTGATGGATTGTCGCGTCATAACCCGATAATCATACAGTCCTACAGATAATGAAGAAAAATTTGAAGATGCTAATCCTGAGATAGCTTAGATCTCTGATAGATTAATTGATTAATTGATTGATTGATTGATCAGGACGTTGGTGTGGCTCACAGTCGACAGTCGATCGCAGATGGTGAGTCTATATATGAGGCCGCTGATTCTGTGAGAGCAGCTGTGATTGATTGATTGATTGATTTATCAGGACGTAGGTGTATCTCACCATCGACAGTCGACCACTGATAGTGAGGCTATGTATGAGGATGCTGATACTGTTAGAGCAGCTGTCTCTTCACCTACTGTTTCATCTACCAGCGGAGGCAAAGTGGCCATTGCTCTGTACGACTATCAGGCTGGTACGTAACCATATTATCTATGCTATATTCTCTATTTATGATTTTTATTTAATAATAATAAAGTTTTAACGTCCGTTTTCTTATCCTATGGATGATGACTGGGACGTCCCAACAGCACATTTCTCAGAAAATTGGTTCTCCCAGAATGGCTGGTAGGAATATGACAGTTCCGGTCCGATGATCTGAAGACAGGAATTTTAATTACAGTCGGGAAAATGAAAATTCAGCTATAGCTCAGGCAATTAATATTGACCAATGTCTGAAAGTATTCAACCGCTTCTCGACAGAGGCTGAATCAGTGATGGGTGAGCACTGGGGTTCGAACCGCTCACATTTGGAACCTCATCCTGTTGTTGAACCAATGAGTCATCAATTGGCTTAACAAGGGCTTCAATGATTATTTTTTGATCGATTGATTCAAAGTTTAAGATTGCATTTGAAAGTTATGCCATGACTTACATAGTCATGTATTTATGAGAAATTTATCATGGCCATAGCTCTTTGGACTAATTTGCGTAGAATTCGGCAGAAAGTTCCGGATTATATTCCCGGGTCGAGTCAGTCGGAGAGTAAAATCTCGGATGTACAACGGGTCAAACTAGCTCTCCATCCATTCAAGAGTCGATTAATGGGAAGCAATTAGTACTTAGTAGGCGATTACATCGGAAGAATACTAAGGTTCTCACATGTCTGGCGTATATGATCCAATTACCAATTGGATCTTATATAGTGGTTCTGGCGACCTAATCGTCAGATTAATGACTTTATCACTTATGCTGCAATCGCGCAAGATCGGGATCGGCTTCACATCAACGTTCAGATCAATATAGCACCCCACCTTTGCTGTATCAGTAATGTTTTGGCCGGTGACTGAACCGATAGCTCATCGGTTGAGTCACCGACATCGCATAGGTTCACGGTTCGAATTTCAGGCCTTGCCCATCACTGATGTAGCATTGTAGCCGTTAGGCCTCGAAACAGATGTTAAATTCGGCTTTAGCCTCTTTAGAAGTCCATTTGATAAACTTGCTTTATATTTTTAGCTGACGAAGATGAGCTGACGTTTGATCCAGATGATGAAATAACTGATATTGAGTTTGTAAGTACAATCATTAATCAATCAATCAATGCGAATTTAACGTATGTTTTATCATCTTACGACGACATCAAGGACGATTATTAGTCTACTGCCATTCTGTTTTCATATTATATTGTATTATTAACTTGCATACAATCGAAACGTTTTATAATTATGATGCATGTTTGTTTATGTGTACTGGATTTGTATATTGTATGTGTGATCGTTTGATAATTATCAGTTGTTAAACTTGTACAGAACTTTTTTATCATCTTTTATTTCCATACATGTCAAAGCACGTGTTTAAGGGTTTCCTGTCTTGGGGGATATTTATTTTAAATATTACATGCCTATATGTCTATTATTTATGCAGTGAACAAAATCTGTTTAAAAAAATCTAATAAATTGTCTATGTCTGTTTGTTAATACATTTGTTTGTATGTAAATTGTATATGTCTGACATGTCTGTGTGTTTATACGTTTGTTTGTGTGTAGATTGTCTCAACCTGTGTGTATAACACTGTTTGTATGTTTGTGTTTGTGTGTGTAGATTGATGATGGCTGGTGGAGGGGTCATTGTCATGGTAAATCTGGACTGTTTCCTGCCAACTATGTGGAACTAAAGAACAAATAAATCAGCCCCTTCTCTCTCTCTTTCTCTCTCTCTCTCTCTCTCTCTCACTCTCTGCTGCTGCGCAGTTGATTTCCTAAAGGCTGCTTCATTGTTTCGTAACTGTTTATGCTTATTTACCAAAGTGCAACTTCATTCATTATATGTAGCATTTCGCAGACAATTTAGCATGAAAAATACAAACTATTTGCACAGATGGGTTGAAGCGTACCTAATGCATTGAATGCTTAAGAGTTTAGCACCAGTTTTCTCATCTATCGATGATGTTGGAGATGGATTCAGTCTAAGTTCTATTACATAAGCCCTGCTCACATGTCACTTTTGACTAGATTGCAGGGTGATGGACCAAGCTGTCCTTCGTGTTGAGTTAAATTAGATTTAAGTAATTGACAATTTCTATCGCAGAGGTCTGTGGTCTGGATGACAGACTTGCAGAATGGTACTTCAGGTCTGGAGTTTCTGTTACTCTACGGGCAGACCAACAAAGCATACTTAAACTTTTTACGAATGGTCTGTAGTTGCACATTCCTCTTGGGACGTCCCTGACATCGCCTTCGGGTGACGTATCGGACGTTAAATCCTCATTGATTGATACAAATGGTGTTTCTTTCTGCAGTGTATTTATGATTTATCACCGACTAAATGAAGATGTATTTAATCTTTATTAATTTTATTTCATATTTCATGTTTATTTGAGAATGCGACTAATTTAAGCTCCACTGATGTGGATAAAGATGTGATGAGCTCCACATCTGTACGGCTGGTAGTAATACAAAGTTTTTAATTATTCCAACTGCATGTTTATCTATTATTTACTATCATGAAACTTGAAAGTGTTCTAAAAATTAACTTTATTAGTTCAATATAAAGAAATACGGCTTACAAAAATACGTGACCAATTATTGTTTATTTGAAATGCGTTATATTTTTACAAGTTCTTGTATTTCTATCGTTCAGTATGTAATTTAATAATGAAATTTATATTTACTCTAATTTTTTGCTTCTGAATTTTGTCCTTATTGTACCACAGTAGTCTTGAAATGTTCTATAACTTATTAAACTGAGTTTACAAGTATATTTGTATGTTTATATTTGAACGGAACAATACATAAAACAGAGTTTCTAATAAATTAAAAGTGTAAGAATTAACCTCGAGTTCAAGCATTATGTATCTCAGTTTAGCGTCCTTATCCCCGGTACGTTAGAGACCGACCCGGCCGGGCATCAAACCTTGAGCCTCCTGCTGGTGTGGTGAGTCGTCGACTAATCCGTGCATTCGGGACGGCCTTGTCATAGACTGTATAATTAATCAATCAATCAATGAGGATTCAACGTCCGGTTATTCACCTGAAGGCGATGTCAGGGACGACTAACTAAGCAAGGAAACCCTGTAAGCACGTGCTGTTGACATGTGTAGAAATAAAATTAGATTTAAAAAAAACGATAACTGACTATTGAGTTGTTAGTAGTAGTAGTAGTTGTATTTTATTAGCAACTTCATTGTGACATATACAATGTTACAAGCTAAAAATACACATAATATACAATACAACAATAATAAATCCTAAATTAGAAGCAGATAGAGTTT
>JAQFZF010001078.1:0-14952 GCA_034695365.1 Enchytraeus norvegicus | reverse complement strand
GATACAGCCTCCTGAGGTGCAAGTTGTGTGTCTTGTTAATTCTTTAATTTTCTTGTGCATCAATTTTGAGTTATTATACTGTAGGTGCAATGTTCATGATTAACATTGTTAAATAGGAGTATCAGTGTAAGTATTCGGTTTGGCACAAATCTGCTCCCTCTTCCCCCCCTCCCAAATGTTTTTTCATGGAGCCGCTTCTAGTGCATATCTGTGAAGAATGACGAAATGAAAATTTAAAAATAATAATAATAAATAACAATTTTGACTAGTGCTTCAAAAGTATGATAGGAACACTCCTGGTTCAAGTTCTTATATCTGATATCTCCTTTGGGCTGCAACACAGTAACCACAGGCCTTGCAGCACTAACGCGGCACCTGAGAAACAACGTATAAACAGTGGCGTAGCCAGATTTTGATACCAGGGGGAGCGAGAAATGCCCCACGGCCCCAAAAAAGGCTCCACGTCCACAGAAAAGGCTCCACGTCCACAGAAAAGGTCCCATGGTCCCGTAAAAGGCCGTTTACATAAATAATAGGCCTACCGATGGTACATAATAAATGTAGGCCTGGTCTGCTTCATAGTCTATAGTAAATTTTGATTTCGTTTGTAACTTTTTGTCGGTAGATTGATATTTTGGGGGCCTTTTTGAAGAAATTGAGAATATTATTCAATTCTTGAAAAGGCCACATTCTGTAGAAGACGACCCCAGGGGGAACGGCCGCTCCCCCTGAACTCCCCTCCCTGGCTACGCTACTGTGTATAAAGTTTAGGCTTTATCCCTGTTATTAAATGGTAGTACTGTACAATTAGCATATTATATAAAAACATTATTTACTAGTTTAAAATGCTATAAAATATCAGTTTACATTGTTTGTATTGTCACGGTTACATGCTTTTCATTTCCAAGAAAATGCACAATAACCCACCCACGGACTCTTATCCATACCGGAAAATTCCACATCCATATCTGCAGGTTTCTATCGATACGGAATAATCAGAATGAAATTCAATTTTCTGCGACCTTTACGTTAAATTTTTATATCCTGCTTAAATGTCAACCCGTGGGCAAGCTGATTAAAATACTTGTGTGCCGCAGTACTTAAAACCATTAGAGTATCTTGTTAATTTATTATCACTTAATCTTCACCTGGTTTCCCATGGGAAGTGGTAAATGGAGTCCCGATCCATGTTTCCATTTCAATGTTCGGGTAAAAGGTTATGACAAGAAAATGGCTCCAGGAATTTGTAAAATTAAGTGCTTGAAAATTAAATATGAAATTTTGATGTTACTGTAATTATTGCCATGTCGCATAAATTACGCCTACGGATTTCTACTTAATACTAATGGAATTAATAGACAAGGTTCTGAATATCATCGTGGATGGTTACTTAAATTAAATACATAAAACAATACTTACCAATATTTTGATTGATATCACTCTGAATTCCTATAATATTTTATACGATAAATTTGATCAAATGATGAGGAACCGGACGTTAAATTTTCCTTGTTTTGGATTGCATTGTATGATGAAAAATGAATTCAGACTGTTGTATCAAATTCCGAGGATAAATATTTACTGAATTGAATAATTATTGCTTCAGTTGCTATAACAGCTGAGTTCGTGGATCGAGAATTGGGTAGCTTATGTTTTTAAACATTGTACTCGAGCAACGAAAGAGAATATTTTTTCCGGATTCTTTGTTTTTAATTTTAAAAAACAAGTACTCTTTTGCATTCTGCTCCTCTAAAATTGAAAAATTAATAAATTGTCTCACGATATTATAATAAGTAGAATTAATATTTCGAAAATAATTTCGATGGTAATTCTACCATCTCTCCATTTCAGATTGACGTGCAACAGTAGTACGTTCGGCCCATATAACGGCTGCGTTATCCATTGCATAATACTGTTTTAGTGATTTCTGTCGCCAGATGATTCCTTTATTCTCTGAGCAAATATTTGTCACATCCCAAGATTTGTTCCCAACTAACACTTTCTCTAGGACCAGTGGCGGCCCCCATGGACCAAGGGGGGTCCATGGGGGCAGCCACTCCCCCTAGAAATTGTTTCCCCAATATCCTCCCCCCAAATTTCCAACACAAAGTATTAGCGATGATTATGGATAACGTTATATGCCCCTCCTAAATTGTCTTTGCCCGCAAACCCCTCCCCCCCCCCTCCATTGCAAATTCGTTGGCTCCCTCACTGGCTAGGACTGTCAGAAGATAAAAGAATAAAGGCGGACTCCTCTGCCGTGAGAGAAAACATTAGTGGAAAATCCAGCATCTTTGAGAAAATCAGAGAGGAAAGGGAATCGAAACGGGAATTGGAGAAAGAATACGAAAGTAAAAAGTTACGAATCACTCAGAACTTCGAAATTAAATTAAATGTATGGAAGTAACTGATGGAAGATAATCTACTTACATAACACATGCAAAGTGCAGTCTAGCATGAAGGGATGTTATTTGTGTTTCCTAGGAGTCGACTAATTGAAATTCTGCAATGAAGAAGTTCTATATTAATGTGGATTTTGCAACGCATTCTGTGTTATAAACTAATTGGTCGATTAAATACTAGACTTACAGAGGTTCACAATGATGGGAATCTAGACCAACCGAAAGCTGCACGTGTGCGTATGAGGCGACTAACGCAGATGCATCAGTGAAGGGCAGAATGGTCTGTGCCATGACTTATATGTGATCAAGAGATTGCTCAAATACCTGATTTGTAGAAGTATTTCCACATCGGTTATGGTCTTTGGAAGCTAAGCTTGTGTATGAGAATAGAGATTCTCTCTCACTAGTAGTGAAAAAGAGAGGAAAGAAAGAGAGAAAGAGAGAAAGAGAGAGAGAGAGAGAGAAAGAGAGCAGAGCGTGGACTTGACCTCGATGCAATGTGGAGTCATTGTGATAGACGACTGTTGTCTCGGTCACAGTTGCCTTAAATATAACAACCAGAGCACCGTAATCACACTCTATCAAAAACTGTTGCATTTTCATCAAGCTGGGGGTTTGGCGAAATTGGCAGAGTGTTCGCCTCAGAGGCAAGTGATTCGAGTTTAAATTCCGAATCGGTCGACAAAGAAAAAGACCCTTGATATCTGGAGTCTGGAGATTATCGTGTATCTGCGCTAGCGGCTTGTCGCGCTATCTAAAGGCTAAGATACGGTTAATATTATACGATGAATCATGGAGTTGCAAAAAATATACAAAAAATAGCAACTAAGAATGGAAACTAGCATGTGCTATCTGTCAGGTGTGAAAATATATGAGTAGAAAACAAATTGCTTTAATATTCTGCAGCCCTGATAAAATCTCTACCGTTGTGTAATGGTTACTTGAATATCGGCAGGAGCCAGTAGCTACATCGGTTAGGTTTCCGACTTGGGATCAGTATGTGCGTGGTTCGAATCCGAGGCTCGCCCGTTACTGATATCTCAGTCAAGAGATGAAACTGACGTTAACTTCGGCTTTAGCTTTTGGTTTTTATATAGGGCCTATACAGCAACCAAAACTGCAGGTGTTTGCAAGAGAGCGACTAGTGCAGATGCTGCAGTGCAGGGCATAATAGTCTGTGCCATGACTACTGTGCGAGTTGCAGAGTCAAATTTAAGTTTTTAATAGGGAACTAGACAAATTACGTATTATTTTGTGTTTTATTATATATTGTTACATAACCAATTTAGTGGCTTGTAATGCTTATCCTGTAAGAAAGCTGCAAAAATCTAAGTTAATCGTCTGTTTCCGTATCGAAAGAAACTGTCAGAGACGGACCTGGCTGGGACTGGTACCCGTGACACCCTGCATATCGACTGCGCTTTCCAACCGGAACAACTGGCTTATTTATCAACATTAGATGTTGCAGAAATATAAAATGTAACAAGAACGGCTTTGCTATTAAGTTACCAGCCACAGCTGTAACAGCAGCAGTACAAGCAAGAAGAGCTTTTAGACAATGAGTGAACTCACTTCACTACAAACAAGCTACGGATTGAGAGCACTCGAGTAGTTGCACGACTCCAGTGCAGAACCGTCACATCATTCTGTCACATTACTTCACGTGGCTTGCACAACAAAAACAACATTTATTTTGTTTTACAAATTGAACCCGAATTTAATGTCGGTTTCGCTGCCCGGAAGCGGCAAGACTCAGACGCAGAGACAGCCACATCACATCGTTCTGTCACATAACTGCACATGGCTTTCAAAACCAAGAACAACATATTGTTTTTGTTGTTTTTAAAAGTTAAGATATTAAAGCCGAATTTTACATATGATTCGCGGCCTGGAATAACGATAATAAAGTGCATTTATCTACAAAAATGCCGCAGTAACGCTAAATGGATAGAGGAGAGTCAAGTAGCCATGTTGCCTAAGGTCACAATCGGTGTGGTAGACATGACCTCTGCATGTCTGGAATTTGAAAGAGCAATTGGGCAACAACACAGATAGCATTCCGCATGGCCACATCAGTGACGGGTGAGCCCTGAAAGTTGAATAGCGCTCCTATTGGATCTGTACAGACGCTTGACTAATCAACCATTTACTTAGCTAATTGCTGTTTTATGTCTATTAAGTTTATTTTAACTTTCGCCTATTTTACAATTGCATTTAGCTAATCTGAGCCTTTACTTAAGTCTAGTGTGGCGTTCGAGATATTTGAAAATAATATAACCCAAAACTGTATGTGTTTCGTAAGAGACGACTAACGCAAACGGTGAGGAAGGCACGAAATATGGATATAGAAACTTTTAAATAAAAAAGTGTCGAGGATATTAAATTTCTAGTCTTTTATCTTGAATTTTGCTTTTGTTTGTATTACCGAGAACTGCACGTGTCGTAAGAGGCGACTAATGCTTCACTGCCCTTCACTGTGGCAGATGCCGCAGTGAAGGGCAGAGTGGTCTGCTCCATGACTTCTGTGTACTTGACCCTTTGGTCACAGAAATTCCAGATTAGAAGAGGTCCTGCCACATCGATTGTGGTATATGCAGGCTAGGCTACTCTATTTTTCACTGTTCAAAAGCTCTTCTGAGACTCAAGTTAAGAGTGCGCTATACAAAAGCTTCTTATTGATTGATTGATTGATTGATTACCTGGCAGCAAATAAAGATCAATGAATATTATAATAGGCTTATTGATTGGTTTGCTCACACTTCATTTCGATATTGAAGAGCAAGTCTATTGAATTACTTTTTAATTAAATGTTTTATAGTCACAGAAGACAAAGCTGATCAATGTCATGGGATGCTTTTGTCAATTTACACAGGTAGAACAAATTGATCAACCGTACATTTTGCACAAAACAGACGCAGACGGTTCAACTGAATATATAAATGCTTAATTTATAGAAAACATTTGTCAAACACGCAAATGGATGAAAGCTAATGGACAGAGAATATCGCACGAAATCGTGCAACATCTGATTAAATATTAATTTAATTTAATCATTATTGTATAATATTGAATCATTATTGTATAATTTATCTATAAATTTAAATTTAATATATTAAACACTTGCAGGCATGCAAATGAATAAAGCTGATGTTTAAAAGAATAGCGCACGAGATCATACAACAACCGATTGAAAATGAATTTAATTTCATCATTTGAAATTAATCCATTTATTTTGAAGCGATACTTCAAAAGTTACATAAGAAAATTATCACCTTTATCTATCAGTCAATCAATTAGAAAAAAATCAAATTATCGTCCGGTTCCTCACCCGAAGGCCATGTCAGGGACGTCAATGAATATACTAATATTAATTATAGAAATAATGATGCTGTTGTCTCCAGTTATATCTGAGACTAATTTTTAATGAACCAAAAAATAAAAAAGCGTTACCGTACTGAAAAATAAAAGTGGAACGTTTTTGTGAGGATGCCGTCTATTTGTATGACTAGCTTACTGTCCATGTAAGTAGATTTCCGAGGACCATATATGGAGATGTAGGCATGTCGCTTCCATTGTCTTAGCCAAATTAGAATTCTTGCTAAGCTGCAGTGCTCAAATAGCGAGGAACCCGTCTCAAAATAATGATAAAGGTTTAACGTCCGTTTCCTCATCCAGGGATGATGTCAGGGACGTCCCAACAGCATGTATCACTACAAACATATTGCATACTACAAAGTAGTCATAGATGTAGGGGCTTTCGGTTAAGGACTCCCAAAAGATGACACAATTCACGGCTAAATTGGATTTTGGATCTGGATTTTGAATTTGGCTCAAAATCCGTTGGATTTTGGCTCTGATCATCCCGGTCCCCAATTACCTGAATTTGGTTACCTGGAGTTATCTGGTTACAACTCTACTTCTGCAGGAGGTGTTCACAGAATAACTCAACTTTATCAGTCAGAACCAGCAAATCTTCTAACTTCTTCTCTGATGAAACCATAACCTCATTCAGTCGCCTTATTATTGGTCGGTCTCTTCTTCGTTAGCCTTCTCTCATACCAAACATAATTGATAATTCTCTAGACCATTAACTTTAATTACATAAGCAAAGTATCTCAACTCTTTCTGTGTTCTGGTATTTTAGTCCCCCAAGAGCTTTTCTCTAACTTGATATCAGTTACTGTTCAGATGACAAAGTTGAACCACGTGACAAATAAAGATTTTGTGACAAAGTAGAACAGTAAAGAGCTGGTGACAAAGTAGAACCGGTTTGTCACCGTTAAATCACGACACAAAGCAGAATCTCATGTCAGTGTTAAACCATGTGACAAAGTGGAACCGGTTTATTAACGTAAAGCTCCGTGACAAAGCAGATTTTTTAACATAGAAATTTTGAGCCCGGTCTCCTGTTGTTGCCCACCCCGAAGACCAGCCGTGCTGCTGATCCCCACTATCGTCGTCATTGGAAGGGCTCATCCAGGGCTCGCTATCAGATTTCCAGCCGCTCCGCCGTCTCGTAGGGGTTGTTCCATAAGTCGATTGGAGTGAGTGCTGTTTAAATTTGTGTGCATTGAAAAAGGTGTATTGTATGTATCATGTGTTTGGTTAGAGTCCGGCCTCCTGCTCATGGGCAATCAATCTAAAGGTTGCAACTATGACGTGAAGTATAAATATTCAATCACGCCTTTACTTCGACTTCCCTGACATCATCCATGCATGAGAAACGGACGTAAAACTTTAATTATAATAATAATAATTATTATTTACTTAAAGCAGAGGCAGAAGTCGTCGTATATATATCATCACTTGCTCTGCACAAGCTAGTCGAATTTGGAAACGAATGCTAAAAGGTAACAGCTAAAGTTTAATTTAACGTCCGTTTCGCGGCAGAATGACTGCATCAGTGACGGGCGAACCCTTGGAAGCGAACCGAGCACCTGTGGAATTCGAGCGACGTCATCCTGTCATTCATACCACGGGTGAGAAAAATAACAGACCGCATTAAAATAAATATTTTTAAACTCTATAAGTTTTATCGAAGGAAAGTTCATTACCACTGAGCCACCAGGTTCTTTGAATTGAATTGAATTTTATTCCACACGAATCAAGTAGCAAAACATTTAATAAATAACAGAGAGTGCGAAAAGGGATGCAAAGGCTTTGAAGCATAACGTATTGTTGTTAATTATTGTTCTGTTCCATGTTCGGTGAATGTTCTGAAATATGTGAAGAAATGTCTCCGGATTTTTATCTAAGATCTTTCGGCCCGAGGGATAAATCCTGGAGCTTATTACAGACTAGAACATGTTGTCGACTTGAACAGTAATGCAGCTTATTTTCCATCATGTCGTATCATAAGACTTGTGTATATGCATTATGCATGCGTATCTGTACTTTTTCTAAAAACAATAGAACAGCAGAGTGTAATTTTATGCTAAATGCAATACCGGTTCACTGCAGAAATTCTACCTTATAGTTGCTTATTATTTTATTTTATTTATTTTTTGTTATTTATTAAGTATTTTATTCACAGTAAAGATAAACAGATAAATATAATAAATAGTTTAATATTTAATATTTAATATTTAGTATTTAATTATAGTTTTTATTGAATTATAATTATGGTATCATTGCCGATAGAAGTCAGGCGATTTATGCTACCTAACATAGTAATATTTAACTTAGACTGTTTCGCTTTCGCAATAATAGATGTAATTTGATAATTCAAGCGCATTTTAATTTTAGGGCTCGTAGTGATATGTGCTGTGTTGGCTCCCACAGCTTGAGAACAGACCAACCGACAGCTGCACGCGTGTCGTAGAAGCCGACTAACGAAGTCACTAAGGAAGGATAGGTAGACCCACCTCAGAAAACAAAATAATCTTCAAGAAAATATGACATAAACACTATACAGTTATATGCGATGGACCTGCCATTAAGCAGTATATTGAGAGAGTGTGAAATATAGTGAATAATATTTTTGGTTTTTACTTATCTCTATTTTAAAATGTAATCCTTAAAAAGTTTTACAAATGATTAGTTTCGTTTTGTAATAAAACTTGTCTTTTGATCATAGAATATTCTACCAGTCCGAGTAGGTTTGTATCGCTGAGTCCCACTTGACATGTATCGCATAAGCATTCGAATCAGCATCGATGCTAATATAAAGCTTTAAGATTTTACCAGTACTGATAAACTACTTCCGGTTTGAAACGATTTTTCATACTGATGTTTATGAAAATTTTAAAATGTTACTTGACGCACTTGACAGAAAACATGCCACCCATAAATCAACGTAGGCTTGGTAAGTATTTTTGTTAGTTTCCGTAGTTACTAAACTTGGCCAACGGTAACAGCATCATTCGTTTTTTGTGAAATTAATAAAATAACGCTGCAGCATTTCTAATAATACATGTAGGCCTATGCATGTCTCAAGCATCCGTCTCTGACAGTAACTTTATTTTATTGTTAATAAACTTCTTTGATAATTGTTGTTTTGTTTTTATTTATAAGAATTGCTGCAACGCAGTCCCGACCCCTGCGCTAGGTACTTGATTTTCTAAAGCTTGTTTGAAAACCGGCATCTTCAGATCATCGCACGGGGGGGGGGGGGGGTGTGGTGGATTAAACCCAGAGGCGGATTCGTACTGTTTTCTAAAAAGGGGATGAAATTAGAAGTATTATAATGAAAGATATAGGACTGAACCAGCAGGGTGTACAATTTAATTTACCAAAAAGAGTAAAATGTCTGAGTGATCTACACCATCACTTCCATGTACTTGACTAATTGGTCGCTCAAATTCCATACTAGCAAAGGTTCTGCCGCATCGGTTGTGGTATATGGCAGACTAGGTTACTCCACTCATAAGCTACGCTCAAGCATGAAGTGCGCTTAAGCATGAAGTGTTACAAATAATACAACACAGAAACACAACTAAGAAAGAAAATTAGTATGTGCATATGTTATGTGTGAAAATATACAGAAAGAATCTTGGCCGTTTGCGTAAACCCGAGCTACCTTGCAGGGGTTGGGTCCCTCCCTCGTCCCCCTGAATTCGCGGAGTTCGCTCCTGCCACTGACTAGGCCGGAGCGGAGTAAATCAGCTTCTTTGAGAGATACATGGAAGTAAATGTGGAAAGCAATCATTCAATCCCTCACTGAAATCCTCTGTAGTGATTTCTGCACGCAATGCAAACATCGGTCGAGTGCGTTGACACTGTTTGAAAAATACATGACAAAAAACTGCAATGACGGGAACATGAAAGCAGCGAGACCTGTACTACTAAATAAGATTCTATTAAATATCTTGTACACCATTATTATGGATCTTCGGTTATGATATGTTATCTTATTGTCAACATGTAACAATATATACAACAGTACTCGCTGTCACCGATGTGGCCGTTAGAACACGAAACAGACGTTAAATTCGTCTTTAGCCTTTTAAAACTGGTTGAATTAAATGGTAAATTTGCTCAGGAATGAACATAAATCTTAGAACGCCGGGATTAGCCAATAGTAGTTATGTTTTGCTTTGTGCAGGCTTATTTTATGTTTTCTAAAATCTAATATTAAGCTTACTGGAAGATGCATGGTTCTTGATTTCATGAATCTCTGCTGCATTGTCATTATAACGATTTGTCTTTAACAATTTCGTAAGAACAATAAAAACATGCTAATATTGGATTTCTTAAAAAATGTAATTGTGCAGTAATCAATAAATGAGAACTGAAATAGATAACCCTAAGCCTAAGGTAATTTAAAACCATCATCTAGTGCAGAAAACATTTTATTTCCTAAAGAGAATGTAAATACAACATGTATTTAGGCCAACGAACTTCTTTTCCCAGTGAGTCTCAACCTAACCCAACATCTTGAAATTGGACAGCCCAATATCTTGAAATTTGAGAGTCAGTCTCAAATTAGGAAAAGAAGGCTTAGCCTTCATCAATATGAGTTTTTGCTTTACCCCACAAACAATCTAGCTACCATTGTTACATTACAATAGATGTAACTACAACACACCGATACTTAACGATACATACCGATACTTAACGATACATACCGATGCTTAACGATACTTACCGATACTTTCAACAATAATATTTCTTATAATCAATCAATCAATCATTGAACATTTGACGTCCGGTTCCTCACCCGAAGTCGATGTCAGGGACGTAATAATGAAGACTTGTCTACTACAACTTTTGAAGAAATTAGTTGCCGAGTAGCTTATATTTACAATCGAGCTAATTCCTTTCAAGCCTTTGCTCTGCCACACTCTGTAGTTCGGCATAAGTGGCGGTTTAGAGAGTGGGGTATGAAGTTCTGATTCCCCTAAAGATCTAAAAGTATTAGAAAATCTCTCTCTCTCTCTCTTTCTCTCTTTCTCTCTGACTCTCTTTCTATCTCTGTCTATGTCTCAGTCTCTGTCACTGTCTCTGTCTCTGTTTCTGTCTCTCTGTCTCTGTCTGTCTTTCTGTCTCTCTCTCTCTCTCTCTGTCTCTCTCTCTCTCAGTGCTCTGCCTAACGGAAGATCCATAGCGCATATAAACGTAGAGTTTGCATGGCATATTTTCTTGGATACAATTTTGTTTTCTGAGGTGGGTCTCCTTAACCTTCCATAGCGATAACCATCCCTTCTCAACTCAAACCTCCAGTATCGCCCCATTTGTTTGACTACAAATGTAGTTTTATTGAGGTGTTTTCAAAGTAATCTATGAGAGTGTTAATTTGTAACGGCCAGTTGTCAGGGGTCCTAGAGCGTTAAGCTCGGAATTACGTGACATTAGATAATCCGCGATGGTATTAAACAGGCCTGTAGAATAACTATCGGCTCGTGTGTTCTCTTCAAGTTCTCGAATTAAACATTACAATTGCAAGGCTAATGGGGAGGAGGGCACGTCTGAAGTCAATAGAGGGGACCGGGGGCCGTACCCAAAAACGTCGGGTTTAATCATTAAATTTACCATTTCTAGGGGTGGACACCCCGATATTCTCAATTTCTGGCTATTGGAGGGGGCGGCGAAGCTATTGGAGGGGCCCCCGTAATTTCGAATGGTTTCTTCTCATCAATATGAAGAAAATTAAGCGAATGCTTAGAAGTAATTAAGTGTAAATTTCCAGGTTACCGCGAAGGGAAATGGTTTTATTTAATGTGATGTCCTAGAAGGAGATGTTTGACTAATTGGAGATGGTTTTAGATTACTTCTATTTTTTCTTTTAGTTACACACATTACAATAGCACATGTCATGTTGAGTGGGTTTCTATCTTTAGTTTAGATTTTTGGTATTTTCTATAGTTTGCCGTCTCACATGCTAATCTTATAATTGTCATAAAGAGTGCACTAGTGCAAATACATGATTAATTGGCAATGCACAGGTGGCGCTATAATTTTGTAGTCTGATCAGGACTTAAATCTAGGACTCTTCCATCACGTCTCTGGTGTTGTCATCAGACGGTGAAAGGGACGCTAATCCCCCATTGTATTGTATTGTACGTCTCTGATATCAACTTCTGGTCAGAAACCGGACGTTTTATCCTCGTTGATTGATTGATTGATTGATTGTAATCACTGTCTTCGGAGCGCCCCACGCTAACCACTATACAACAGTCTACCGCCACCAGCGGTAGTTGGCGGTAATGTAGTCACTCTAGTGGCTGAAGTTTGCTTCTTCAGCATTTTTCCTTTAGAATTTCCAGCAATTTCATTTATTTGATGACCTTCAACAATACAAAAACCAGCCATTAATTGCTGGTGCAGTTACAGGCGAGTCTGTTCTCAAGTGGACAGGAATTTCGGCTGGACGTAACTAATATTATTCGCCGGACTACGTTATTCAATCAGTGTTAGGACAAAAGGAATTGCCTCGTTGCAATGACGACCGTGCACTGAGTCTTGAGCTAATATTAATGCCTGACTCGCCGCCGAACATCGGGTCGTTGGTTGATATTTTGACAGTCGCTAATCATCTGGTTATGTCACATCGACCTTAAGCTCAAATTGCCAGCCAACCATATTAAGAAGAAAACTGCGCGATCTTATTTCATTGTTATTTGAATTAATTTTTAATAAACTAAATATTTTTTATAGCGAAATCAGTTTTCTTTCTACTCTTTGTCTTTTGATATAACTCTTTAGTGTTGGTCTACTGATAGGCCTAATAGATTCTAAAGTGTAGAACTCTGTCAAATTATCACGAATAGCATTTTATAAATCCAGGGTTAAAAACATCATTTAAATAATTCTTTTAATTAAGTCAATTTTTAAAACTCAATGAAATGCTTTTAATGCTTTTAATTTTGTAAACTAAAATGAAAGAATTCAAGTTCACGCATGCAGAAGCGCTAGCAATGAACTCTACTGTAACAATAGAATAGATTCTTATTTCTTTGTTCATAATTTATTAGTGCGCATCGATTAATAGCATTAGACTACACATTTTCGATAAGAAGAAACAATTAAAGGACTTAATGCTGTTAGTGTTACTATTTTATCACTTTAAAACGCATTACTTAGTTTATTCGATTATTAATGTTATTTCTTAAGCAGCCAGATTAGAAAATAATTTAAAAAGAAAAGTGTTTATAAAATAAATTTTAGCAATTTTCTCTAGATTGATTAATTTTCAAAAAACAGAATTACTAGCAGAATAAAATTCCCTAATTAATAAGGTTCATATGAATGATGTAGGCTTACTGTGTGCTATCTTCTGTCATAAGTGCAAAGCTGCATTAACCAGGTTTGAGTGTGTTCAGAAGCACAAGGCTTATCTTCAAGACTGCTTAACACATTTTGACTACTACCATTAGAAAGATTTATTTTATTAAAGCTCATTACAGATTTACTCCGCAAAGTTACAGCTTTACTCCACAAAGTACCTTGCAGCTTATTACTGAGTTTTAAATATATATTCATTAAAGTCTGGGAGCGAAACAGGCGTTAAATTCTGCTTTGGTATATTTCACAATATATACATTATACATGTAAAAAATTAAAAAATACATGAGTGGGTATTTCTCATGATTACTTGGAAAAAATCTGTTTGTGTTTTTCTAATTGCGCCCCGAATGAGCATTGCAGGGTTTCATTTTATCTATAATTTTATTAAATATAATTGGATACAAAATTCTGACACTGCATGGCTTCGGCATTTGCTTTTTTGAAACTATCAGTATGAGAAAAAGTCGCTTTCTTTTAATGTCAAGTTTTGTTCCTCTATTTCTCAAATTAGACAGTCATGTTCTAAATTTGTATACTTATATCGAATCCAATAAGCCTTCACAAGGGTTTTGCCTTTACCACACGTAAGGCTAAAAGTGTGGCCTTAATGCAAAGAAATTGTGACTTCTGAGCCGGTTCGTTATTGCCTTCCTCAGTGACTGTGTTAGACGGCTTCTGGAAACACGTACAGCTTTCGGTTTATCCTTTACCTAGCCACCCGGAGTCATCCCTATCAGTGATATGCATACAATATGCATACAGTGATATGATATATAGTGCATGTATACAATTATCAATGATTCTGAATTTTTGTAGACTCTCATAACAAAATTCTGCCATATTTAAAGAACGGTACACCAATCAATAATGTACAATTACTGAAGTCCTTGGTTTATTAGCAGGCTTGACAATAAAATAATTTAATTGCTCTTTATTTTATATACAACTGCACTTATGAATCTATCGGGTCCTAGTTCTGCGACTGTTCCACTTTGAACAGAGCATAGTGATTCATTCCTTCTCTGTTTCTCTGTATTTTCTTATTGGTACGTGTTCTCCTGTAGTTATTTTATTTGTCAACTTACACATTTTACAATACCTATATTTTAAATTTTTGAGAGGACATGGAGTAGAAAGACAGCTGATGAATCGTTAAAGTGTTATAACGTAGAAAGAACAGTTTGATATGTAGGGCATGTTTTAAAGGAGGAGGGTACGTTGAAGGAAATAATAGAAGAGAGAATAAAAGGAAAGAGAATCAGAGGATGACCCAGTTTAATAATTATAAGAATGCTACATAAAATAATAACGGATTCATATGTGGATATGAAAAGAAAAACTGAGGATAGAGAGAGATGCAAACGTTATATGTCATGGATCTGCCATTAGACAGTACCACCTTGAGAGAGGAACATAATAAAAACATAAAAACAACCACACAGTGGCAGTAGACGAACATAAAAATAATCTACCAAAAGAAGACAAAAGTACTCAAACTACCAACCCCCGACATCAACCCCATAGAAGACATCCTAACTAGATACCAAAAGACGGCTCCTAGCACAAATCAGAACAGACAAATCCCCTTCCTATTGGCCTACAAACACAAAATCAACCCAATCGATAACCCTTCACCTTTATATCCTCTCTGTTCAGATCTACAACACAACACAATTCACTTATTTCAGTGCAAACAAATTCCAACAACACTCACTCACACCACTTGATTTATGGACAAATCCATAGGCGAGGCGACGGAGCTGCTAGAAACCTGGCGGCGGGCCCTGGATGACCCCTCTCCAAAATAACGTTGATGGAGGTTGTT
>JAQFZF010001077.1:0-14964 GCA_034695365.1 Enchytraeus norvegicus | reverse complement strand
GGTGGTATAGAGTCGCTTGCAGTTGCACAGTCTGCTTGAGACGTCCCTGACATCGCCTTCGGATGAGGAACCGGACGTTAAATCCTCATTGTATTTATTGTATTTTATTGCATTGTCTTCTTATTTTCGAATTGTTTCTTGGTTTTTGGGTGTTTTATGTGTGCATATTTTTTCCATCCCCAAGTGCCAAATAAAGATAGCTATATAAAATTGTTCAACCAATAGGTTAAAAATAGTCTACTTCTAAACTGATCGTCGGTTTCATCCGACAAAAGTGATAGTTATTGAATGCATTTCTTGCTGTTGGAAATATTATCGCTGCTGCATGCCTGTGAACATTATTGATATCACATTATCCAGTAAATATAATTAGCTCTCTAATTAATAATTAATTAATGCTATTATCCCGGTTGACAAAGCATCGCAATAAGGCTATTAATTATCTGGAAATGGTTTACTTTTACTGCGAGGGTCCGGGTTGCATTTACTCGGAATGTATCACTGATTTGGTTGAATAACTGGGATGCAAATTTACGATAACGGTACAGGTACAGCAAATTGAGCAATAAATCATAATCATAACCAAAATAGGGCCATAATCATACCTTAACCGCAACTATAACCTAGCCCTTATAAATTACCGAACGTAGGCGCGGGGTTGATCCCGATAAATAGTCAATGCGACACACAGGTGACAAAATCGTTAACCTGCCTGTGAAGTCGCCAGACCCACTGTACGATCCAATTTGATTATTGGATCATAGACACCAGACCTGTGATAACCCTCACAAATCTTCCGAAGTAGTCACTCTACTGTGCTGGAGTGGCGTAGGCTACGCATTAATTTTTTCAAATTAAGCAACCCACGAAGGGATATTGAGCAGACTAACGCAGATACTGCAGTGAAAAGCATGCAGTGAAGAGCAGAGTGCTCTGGGTCATGTCTTCTGTGTACTAGACCAATTGGTCGCTCAATTTCCAGACTTGTGGAGGACTTGCCACATCGAGTGTGGCCTATGGCAGGCTGCACTATTTTTCCATTCACTGTATCAAGAAGCGCCTCTGAGATACCTAGTATATAGAGACGCTATAAATTGTCCTTTTTGTATTGTATTGTTTGGAGGGCTTGGTTGGCCCGTGGTAAAGCCTGTTTATTGTTAAGGCCATATAAAGCAGTCTTGGCAAGAATTAACAAACCAAGTTCCAATGACATCAAAATAATGAAAATGTATTAATGTAGAGTCGTTAATATTCAATGCGTGGTATGACGCACCGATAGTCGAATTCAATAGCCATTCATTACGAAATGTATTTTTAGATGTTTTAATTATACAGGTTGTATGTAGGTTGCTACTGATCTGCTTGTTGTATAACACATCAGTTATTAATTTCTATAATTAGAGTCTTTTAAAATCTTGAACTTTCGTTCCAGGCTATATTTATTCAAAATTGACATTCTCCTAATGCCCGTGTTAAAGGCGTGAGGCTCGGGAATAGACCACCCGACATCTGTGCGTATTCCTTTGACGCCGACTAACGCAGTCACTGAGGAAGGCAATGATAAACCACTTCAGAAGGCATAATATTCCTTGAATTAAGGTATCATTTTACGTGTGGTACAACCTATGTATACCCCTTTCTCTATATTCTCTCTCTCTCTCTATCTCTCTCTCTCTCTCTCTCTCGTCTCGCACCTCGCTATACTAATCTCTCAGGCGTTAGAAACCCTATACGATATATGTATTGTAATACAATATAGACAAAAAATATTTCGTTAAATGCTTTGTCCAATGTAGGTCTATACTCTTTCGCCATTATGGTGTGGAACACACCGTATTGTGAAGCTAATAAATCTACTTCACTAGCTTTATACCACCATAGTCAAAGTTTTCCAACTCAATTATCTGTAATATGGCAGGGCGCTTTGTGGAGTATTAAGCTGTATTAAGCTTAACACCAATCTTTGTGACGGTAGTGCTCGATTGTATTAAGGCGTCTTGAAGAGAAATCTTGTGCTTCTGAACCTTGAACGTTATATAACCTACATATTCAAAACTAGTCAATTTTAAACCGAATTTCAATCCCAAATAAATGTTCAAGTCAACGTTTGGGCTCTTTATAGTGAGAGATAGAGGTTTGTTAGAACTCTTCATTCGGCTAGTGCTTTTAAATATTAGCCTATTCCTCTGTAGGCCTAGTTATTGTTTCCATTAAATCTGATAATTATCCACTCGATAACCGCACGTATTTCCCAAAATCCCTCTTTAATAAACAAATACTGAAAACGGCACACCCGTCGATGTGTTCGAAATTTGAGAATAGACCGACCGACATCTGCATGTGTTTAGTAAGAACCGACTAATGTAGATGAGTGAGTGAAGGGCAGAGTGGTCTCTGCAATGATTTCTGTGTACGAAGCCAATAATTATATATTTAATTGGTCGGCTAATTTTTTGACATAGGGCGGTTTGCCCCTTCATTTGTGGCATATGGCGGGCTAGCCTTCACTGTTCCAAAAAGTGCGTCTGAGATAGGCTACATTTTATTGTGTATGACGTTTGTGGAAATCATTTTCTTGTGTATGATGTTTGTAACAATCTGCGGTTGTCAGATCGACTCGATAAACGAATATATATAATAAATAGAGGCGTTATTTAGTGATTTAGTGAAATTATTAGTTTATAGATGATTTGCTGTAGGCTACGTTGTTCGCCGCATTTTAGTAACAGAACTCATTGCAGCGCTGTTACTCTGTCTTAGAAATACCTTTATATTTGATTGAATGTAAGCATATGTATATGTACTTATTTTACTAAATTGACTTGACTTAATTGACTTAAAATTGAAATTGACTTAAACTGGCAGATGCACTAACCGAATGAGCCGCGGAGACGTACTTTAAACCAATCTTTGTGACGGTAGTGCTCGATTGTGTTGAGCCGTCTTGAAGAGAAGCCCTTTTGGGGCTTCTGAACCTTGACGTTAAACACACTCATACCTATGCAAATTGACTCGGGTACTGTTTGCGTGGGTTACACTCCGACTCAGCGGCCTATAATAGACTGCAGGTCGCTTTGTGGAGTAAGCTGTAATAAGCTTGACCCCAATTTTTGTGACGGTAGTGCTCGATTGTGTTGAGCCGTCTTGAAGAGAAGCCCTTCGGGCTTTTGAACCTTGACGTTAAACACACTCAAACCTACCTACTAATGAACGCCCACTGTTAGAATATCGCTTTTTCCTCGGTCTATGCATTGGCAAGTGTATTCTGGTGGTATAGAACCGCTTGCAGTTGCATAGTCTGCTTGAGACGTCTCTGACATCGCCTTCGGTGAGGAACCGGACGTTATAAATTAACAATATTACATAAATACACGCAATACAATAATATACTATAAATAAAATAAAATATAACATAAATACAAGTACATGTATATAGTATACGCAATGCAATATTGTATTATTGGAACAAGTACAATTAAACCAATAGTAATTAACTATTGAACATCAATCAACCTAACTATATTACAGTCTTTCTTTCCTTTATTTTTCTGTTTTTTAATTTTTTTTCTTTTTTCATTTTAATTGCCCTGGGTGGTAAACGACCCTGGACTGAAAAATATGACAAAATAGATTTATTGTGTTTCCTTTATTATTCATTCCTTTAATCTTTCCTTTATTACCGCTAGATCAATCTGCCAAATTGATTAATCGCAATTTTACCGTAAATGAGAAAATGAAGCGTTATTACCTGACCGCTATCAGCTTCTTGACCATCAGAAGATTCTCTTCTTTTTAAACTGCTGCGTCTACGACGTCTGCGCAGACCTCGAGGCACAGAATTCGGCTGCCCCAGATCAGAAACTGATCTCCCCTTTCTACTTCTGACGTGGGCAAATTCGTCTTTTAATCGTGGCCCGTAGATTTTTGAATTCAGACTGACGCTAGCAACATTTTCATCTAGTGACTCATTAAATTCTACATGATTTCTAGAGTCATATCTTTGTAAATGAGAAAAGGTTTGGCTTTCTGGTACAAGAATTGGCTGAAGACTTCTTAATATTCTATTATTTCGCTCAGCATCTGCACTGATATCATTCAATTCTTGCTCCTCAGTCGTCTTCTTGTTTTGATTTTTCAAACTAGAATTTATTTCTGTGGAATATCTGATGGACTGAAGGAGATTTGTTCTTCCATTAGAGTCAGAGTAGGATGTGCTATTCTCGCTGCCATTATAAGAGTGGATAAGACAGAAGGAGTTAGCTGTATTGTGGAGGAGTAGTATGTGGATTGATATTACAAGCCAAGCAGGTCTTATCCAGCCACAGAGGCTTCTGTTTATATTCATTCTGTTGACAGTCATTCGGTAGCAATTGATAATTATTACTGAATTAATTAAATATGGACTCTCATTATTAATCCCAATTAAGGCCTTCTTTGGCTAAATTGCAGCTCCAAATACAGCCGCTAATATTGGACTCAGCTCAATGATATAATTTTAACATTGTGAAATCATTGATATAGATTACATTGCAAAATTTTAGTATTCAAAGCAGAGGCCTATGCTGCAGTATTTATAAATATTAGTATCAAATATCGTTACGTCGCTACACATACAAAGACCCTAAATAATTCTAATGTGCCTTGATACACAGTGAGCCAGAATGAATAAATATTTAAACATGTTATACGCCTATGTCTAGGTAGGACCTGGTAGGTGTTGTAGGTATTTGTCCCTGACATCGCCTTCGGGTGAGGAACCGGACGCTAAATTCTCATTGTCTATGAGTATACTCATGATTAACATTAATGTATAACGTGCAATGTGCCAATGTGTCATGAAGAACAGTGTGCTAGAATTAATTTCTTTTTTAAACATGCCAATGACTGAGACTCTACACAATGACGACTGATATTAATATATAGCTATTAACTAGTGTAATTTATATGATATTTCTCTATCTATCAGTGCTCTGCCACATGGCAGGTCAAAGGTAAATATTTCTACACCAGTCTACCCTCCCGTTATAAAATGAGCACACCATCGATCGACTCCACAAATCGATCCCGTCACAATGGCTTTACCATTAAATTGTTCTACTGAGATAGTGTCTCGTCTAACTAGTGACTGCATTAGTTGTCTTCTACTAAACACGTGCACCTTTCTGTAGGTCTATTTTCGAGTGTCTCCGATCTAAATCGGTTAGTTTTCTATTGTGTAGTTTGCATATATTCATTTGTATATCCAGTTAAAGTAAATGGAATTATTTAGAAATATATTCTAATGAATGCATAATACTTTTGTATTCCATGAGTTTAACTGTAACTGGACGGCCTCCGTGGTCAAATGGTAGCACTGTGGCTTCTGAATCATGAGGTCGCGGGTTCAAGTGTCCAGTATTGGAGACACTTTGATTTGTAAGCCTTGGCAAGCTACTTTACTCTCCGTTGCTATAATAGCAAGTAGTCGGTGTTCTTTTACCGAAACACGCTCTAACGACTGTAACTAGCTAAGCCGAATTTGGAAACAGATCCTGGCGAGATCAACTGATCTCCTGATCTCGCCAGGATCTGTTTCCAAATTCGGCTTAGCCAGCGCAGTCGTCAGAGCGTGTTTTGGTAAAAGAATACCGACTGTTTGCTATTATAGCAACGGAGAGTAAAGTAGCTTTCAAAGCATACACTATTATTATTACAGCTTGTTTGTAATTCTATGACACAGTGCTGTGTATTATGTACATGTATGCTATGAATGTGACTCAGCATTGACTTTATTTTCTTTGTTTTTTCTTCTTTCTTTTTGGATTGCTTGGACTTTTTTGGATTGACTTCATGTATATTGTTGTTGTTGTTGTTATCAAGGAGTTTGTATAAATAAACTGTTCATATAATATAACAGTAGTTAGTGGTAAATTAGTGCTGCCAGAGACTTCCCTGATATCGTCGTCAGATGATGAGACGGACGTTAAACCCGTATTGTATTGTATCTAGGCTAAAATTAAACCAGAAGAATTAAAAAAACAAGTGTTATAAGGTATCAGTGTATTTCACATTTCAACTATACTAAGCAACTAGCACAAACAATCGAATCAACGAGATAATTGTTCTATATTGAAATATAAAAATTAGCAGCAACGTGAAACAGTACTGATACACAGTGTGAAATAGTACTAATACACAATGTGAAATAGTACTAATATACAATTTGAAATAGTACTAATACATAACATGAATAGTACTACTACACAATGTGAAATAGTACTAATACACAATGTGAAATATTACTGATACATAACTTGAAATAGTACTATTACACAATGTGAAATAGTACTTATACCCAATGTGAAACAGTACTAATATACAATCTGAAATAGTACTAATACATAACGTGAAATAGTACTAATACATAATGTCATGAATGCGAACAATTGAGTAAGAACTGTTAACTCACATGTTATAACAATTAAGATTTGTATAATGACAATTTACACAAACAGCAGATGAGAGTTTGTATCAAATACACGGTGGCGGTAGTCTAGTTGTTAGCGCGGTACACTCGAGCACAAGATGATTGAAGAGCCTTGGGTTCAAATCCAGATTAGAATACAAGAATAGGATGACGCCACCACTACTGGTTAATCGTGTATCTGTGCTTGCTGCATCAGTGTGGTCTTTACAGCAATGATATGATTGACCAGCGGCACGGAAGACTACAAAAATCAGAAACAAAGAAAAGGAAACCCTGCAATCACATGCGGCTTACATGTGTGGAAATAAAAGAAGAAAAATAAAACTATTAATTTAATATATAGTTGGCAATCACAGTTTGTAAACTGTATAATTGGTTAGAAATAGCACTCCAGTTACAAAAGTATACACATTCAAATATACAATGTAAACTACAGCACATCATTTTTTAATCATAATTATTACTTAAATTAACAACTTTGGCATAAATAGATATATATTTTAAATACAATTAAGTGACGCAGCGTACATGTATAATTGTCTAGTAAGCTTTTTGTCTTCCAGAAAGCACATAACGAACGATGGAAATATGTCGGAAGTTTCTTTTATTAATGCCTGTGTCGTTCAGGGGTCGGCTGTTGGCCCATTTTGTTTCATAGCCAGTGCCACAGGTCTAAGACCTCGGTGTAATTGTAATGAAATGGGGAAATATACCGATGACTGTAGCACTCTAATTGCATTGTTGTTGCTATATATTTTTATTATTTATGTTTATTGCAGCCTCTGCCTGTCCTCCGGCCTATGCCAGCTGCTGCGCCTGCAGCTGTTAGCCCATCAGAAGCTGCTAGCCCACCACAAGCTGCTGCTTCTCCTGGCAATGAGAAAAAGAAAGAAGATGTAAGTAGATAATTAATCGTTAATACTTTACTTTGTTATTTCAATAACGGGATAATAGGTCGGGAAGAATCAGATGCTTGTATAAGACCAATTTTGCGCGCTCTGCAGTGATCAACCATCCACTTGTACGTCCGAGATTTTACTCTCTGATCGGCTCTACTGGGAGTTGAATCCTGGACGTCATATTTCATGTCGTCATAAGTCCATGTGACAAGCCGGCTTTTACTGTAATTTTAGTTATCTAAAATGGAAATCGACAAGGTAATTTGAATAATATGTCTAATGATTGACTGATTGATTAATTGGTTGATTGATTAACTGATTTTTTTTACCCTGGGTGTAAACAACCCTGTGGGTTTTATAAAAATGAATCATTAAGAAGGATTGAATCATTTGATTGATTGACTGATTGATTGATTCCTGTACTTATTCATGTACTGCACAGGATTATTTATCCAAGCTGAGACAGATCAGACTACAGAATTTGAATGACCGACAGAAGAGAGATGGAGTGGGAGGGGCAGTGAACGGTAGAAACAATTCACCGGTACGTCCATCTATAATATTGCTAACGTTCTTTAGAACATTGTCGTAGTTGTTGTCAGCTCAGAATGCTAGCCATGGTGCTGACACCCTCTCATTACGATACTCACTCTTAAACATCAGGCATCCATGCTGTAGCTGGCTATATCTTTAGAGCATTGTCATTTTTTTTTCAATTGAACCCGTAATACCATTTTGATCGTGTGTAAACATACATGTGTTGGGGTCGCAAAATTCTATTAATTAAGTATTAATTTATTAATTATACTATTAATTATAAATAGTATTAATTAACCACAGTGTTATCGACGAGAATTACTTAGCTTGATAGCAGACTATGTGTGAATTTGAACGTATACCTTGGACCTGCCATTAGCTAGTGCACTAGAGAGAGACAGAGCTCTAGATCTATTTGCAATGTTGTAACCCTTTTTTGAACATTTTCATGTTTTGTTTACCTCTGAACAATAATTGTTAATTTCATACACAATCATTGCTGGATTGTTTAGTAGCTACAAACATAACTGACTTGCCACGTAAGTGGGACGTCCTCAGTTTGACACTTAGACCGACATGCCAGAGAAACACACTGATTGATTGATTGATTGATTGACTACTTTTTACTGATTGCTCTACTGATGGATTGGTTGCTCTTCAGATTTCTGAGCATGCTAAAGACTTGGAGAACAGAAGAAAGAAGGTTGAAGCACTCAGGGTGAGAGATTGCATTACAATACTAAACAATAGTATCTATTTAATTGTCTCTCTTATAATCATGTACGTTCGTTACGCTGTCACGTTTCTGGGTCAATGTGATCCATATATTAGGCCTCATGTTTTTGTCACTGTTGTAGGCTTTGAGTTAGGCTTACATGGCCCAGCAGTCCTGTTTTCCTGTATGTAGACCTAGGCCTACAGCAGAGTGACGTCATACAGCAAGACATAATGATAAACCTGGCTGAATTGCATATATATTTGTAAACATCAATGTGAAATGTTCTGTAGAAACCTTTAGTCAAGGTTATTTTACTAGAATTTATTAATTACCAATGCACATTTTTATACATTAATTTTAAAATTAAATTATATGCCTTCATATACAAATTATTATTGAAACATTTTAGGCACAGGCAGAAGACAGAGCTAAGAAACTGAAAGAAGAACTAGAAAGAAGAAGAAAGGAGAATGAACAAGATCTTAAGAAGCAGGTAGGCTACATTAGCAGAAATCAAATCCTATGATGTTCTCTCAACTAAGCAAACTCAATATGAAGATGTGATATGAAGCTATTTGTTTTAGACTAATCAATCTATCAGTATGTTTTTTTATAGAAAAATTCAATCTATCAATATGTGTTTTAATATTTGAATATCTGATGAAAACACAAAAACCAACTTTTTTACTACATCATAATTTTGGTTAAAAGAACAGCAAAAATGCTACCTTCTATTTCTCATCTTTCCTCTCCATCCCCCGGTGACCAATCAACCACATGTTACGCCCAGTGACAGACCCCGAGTGATGACGTCATCAGTGGGGCGGGGGGGGGAACCGGCGATGATGGGATGGGTGGGGGGGGTCAAGAATTGCCGAAAGTGATGATGTGATATTTGAATGAGCCCTATAGTATGTAGGTTTTACGTCCGTTTCACCATCTGACGACGATATCAGGTAGGCTAAGTCTAAGACGCCATTAGCAATACTGGATTGTCAATCAAATTTAAGTTTTTTAAATCGCTAACATTGATGTAGAACAGAGTTCAGACACGATGCAAGTCCATTAGTCCAAATAGATTACTTGTCGCTATATTTAATTAATTTTTAAATTATCTATTTGTTTGTTATTTGCAGGTCATCACCTAATGTAGTTTTGTGGAGAATTATTGAACAAAGACAGTAATAGATTGACAGTTTCTTTTTTACCGGGATCTGAAAGCTAACAAATTTAGCTAATAATTTTCATTAGAGTACAATCTTAATAGCGTTTTACCTGTTTGTTTTGTGTGTTAGGTTGGAAAACATTCCGGTTCACCTAAATCTCAGAGTCCTTCTAGGTATGAATTAACGTTTTTTATATTTATTTGCTGAAGTTGGAAATTATAGTGCTACTATCAGCAGAACTATTTTTGCTAAACTGTACAGTGTTAGGCCCATACGTAGTGGTGTTACGTGTGTGACATCGCCTGGATATTTTAATCTACCGTAGTTATGGTGTTTTAAAGACTGAACTATTAAGTGATTAATGGAATTGGTTACTTATTTAAAATTTATGCATATATGTTCCAAATCGCTTATCGTTACTAGAAATAATTCACTAATGCACTATTCTATTTTTAGTTTGTGATAGGCCTATGATTGTAATGAAATGATGAATTTTTATTTATTAGGTATAATTTTATTTATATGAACTTTCTCTAAGTTACTTAATAATACACTATTAATATTAATGTGTCAAGTATTATTTATATATTTTTTCTGTAGGAATGACCTATCAGACCCCTCACCTATAGGCATGACAGCAGCCATGGCAGCTATAGGCACCCCTTCAGAGTCTAGACCCATACCGCACGTGCCCTCCTCCCCCACGACCTCAGTGGCCGTTGAGCCTAGGCCACTGATTCACGTGCCAGGTGCTATAGTTATTCCCACCACAGATCAAGCCAGACCTATACTGACTGGGCCTGATGTCAGAGCTTCTATCGATTGCAAGGAAAGGTGAGTAATCATATTTTTATTTAAATTCGTATATTTTCACAAATGACAAGCAGAAATGATAGTTTACTTTAGTTGCTGTCTTTGTGATTTTATATTTTTTACCACTCCTTGATTAATCGTAATCCTTTTTATAGCACACAATGCCCAGCACCTGTAGGTAAATGATAAACCTTCCATTTTCCAGGCACCGATTAGCACCCATGCCAAGGGGTGCCGGGGATAATCTGTCGACTGACCTGGGAATCGCTCTCATGCCATAAAAAAACAGTCAGTTATAGCGCTCATTAATGAGCACACCATAAACTAACATATCATGTTGGTCTCATCTAAGGCTCTGCATATTATTGCATATTATTGCATATTATTATCAATTTTGATAAGCAAAACTATGTTAAACATCCAACCATGGTTCTTATGCAATAAGAGACCAGTAGGCTATTACGGTGTCAATATTTAAATTTATACCTCTCTACTGTAGTAGGCCTACTTTATATATCGCTGTCTGACATCTCACGTTTGCTTAGATATTATAATAAATTAAAATATTATTAATATTTTTGTGATTTTGATGTATTTCAGAACACCTCTTCAAAAGACTAAACAAGAAATTCTACGACGGATTAACTCTAAGGTAGTAAAACTATGATATACAATTCATAAAGAAACAATGTCAGTTTAACTCCTATTCATCATTTTACGAGTATATCATGAACGTCTCGAACAACACCTTCAATAAAAATATTTAATGTTATGAAATACTGAAAGAAAATTCATTTAATTAGTGTGTTTAGATGTTATAATGAGATGTTAATAAATTTTTTACTTAAAAGCAGTGATGGGCAATAGTTAACTAAAAAATCGTTCAGTTAACACAACAGTTTAAAGTGTCTCACTATTTTTAGTTACACCAAGTTTAAATACAGTTTAGTTAGTTTAGTTAAATGTTTAACTATTGTTTAATTACTCTCTTTTGTTAATAGCTAATTAATTATAGGCCTACTACTTCTCTATTTTTATTTAGTTAACGTTAAGCTACTTTTTTGAGTTTAGTTAAAAAGGCTAAATTACTTTTTATTTAATTTTTTAGTAAAACTACTTTTATTTTGTTAAGTGCTTATATCAATGCTTAAAAGTCTAATTGTAAATGCAAATAAATAACCGTGTTAAACAATACATGCAGTGTGGTGTGTGAAACTGTGAGGTATTTCATGTGTGAAACTTCCATGAGTCTTATGTGAAATTAAACGAATATAAAATAACATTTTTAAAAAGTATCAAAAACTCATAGTAAACTATAATTAATTGAGACTGAACCTACTTTTGGCATTATTATATTTTTATTATTTTTATTATTTATGTAAAAACCAAAATTTAAATGGCTTGGGACCTGGGTGGTGAAGGACCCTGGGCAAAAATGTAAGATAAAAATAGATTTTATTACTTTAAAAATGAAGTATATTTCAGAAAACATTTCAAATAAATCTCTTGTGCTTTGTAATGCCATGTTGCTGAAAACACCTCAGTAACTTATCGTGATGTGATTGCCATGTATAGCCACTGCCACAGAAAAAGTAGCAGCGAATTTGTATTTTTATTATTGTATTTAACATTTTGTGTTATTCAGCCCCCGACACCATTGAAGCCAGATAAGCCCAACAAGTGGCAGGTGACGGAGGGCATCAGTGTGCTGAGTAGGATGGAGCTAGAGTCAACTGTCTCCGCTGTGTCTGGTACTGCTGCTGTTTTATATAACCTATTAGTCTATAGCTTATCCCATCAATCGATCAAGTTACTATTGTGCAGCATATCTTAACAATGTCTCAGAAGCGCTCATTACTGGGCTGAGTTAAATATAGATTTATGTATAATATTATACAAACTTTGAGTCTTAAGTTTCAATTTAAAGTTTTTACATGATAGTACAATGTTACGAAGACAAAAATTGGTTTGTTTTCATTTCCTAGTTGAACCAAGAAATTTACAATATTCTACTATAAATATCTAATATGTAATAACTAGTACAATGTAAATACATTTTATTTATAATGTACTACATTAGAAAACACTCTTACACCCTCAGATGATCACAGTGCATCAGAGCCTGCTGTTAAACCCACCACCCCTCCCAGGCGCCAGTGGGCTCCATCCCGTGGCACAGTGGTTAACGTGCTCAACCACGCCTCTATCAAATACTCTGGACCGGATGAGTTGGATGATGATGGTGGGCTGGGTACAGCAGTGGAAGAAAAAACAAAAGAAGGAGAAAGAAGAAAACGAAATTTATCTGGTGGTAATGGCACTAGAAGTCCTATAGGTTTGTTTGTTTGTCTAAATGTTAAATCCTATTTTAACGTCAGGTTCACGGCCCGAAGGCTACATCAGTAACGGGGGCTTCCTAGGGTTCGAAACGCAGACCTTTTGATCCACAGTCCAGTCGAACCAAATCCTTCCTCACTGTAGTATAGGCAGTGTAGGCCTATCGAAATAAATTGAGCAGTTCGCCATTGTTTTTAAGACTAAATTCGATTTTTACGCCAGTTTCGCAGCCTAACGGCTACATCAGTGACATGTGAGCCCTGGGTTTCGAACTGTGAACCAATGGAACAAGAGTCAGGCACTCAACCGATGTGCTAATTGATTCAGCCAATATACTTTAACATGTGAGTTTTCAAATTTAAAAAACTACTGAAAGCATGAAATGATTGATTGATTGATTGATTTGATTTACATAGGTATGGGTGCTAGAAGAAGCTCACAGCCATTGATGTCTAATGTAGAACTTGATGAAGATGACATAGTGCTAGTCAATGATCAAAGATCTCGCACAGATGGTGCTACACGGAATGTTCCGGAAGCTTTTGTCTCTGCTAAGCCACCACTACCCAACTCCGCTCAGGATTTAAATAGATCATCTGATGTAGTGTCGAGTCAGCTGATCAGATCTGAGAGCTGTGATAGGCTGTCTGTACCTGTTGAATCAGCCAATCAGGTAAGAGTTTATTTATAGCAACCAATCATGTAAGAGTTCAATGTTATATCAACCAATCAGGTAGTAGCTGTAATTTGATCAATTAATCATGTAGCAGCTGTAAGTTTATAGCCAATCAGGTAAGAGTTGAAATTATATCAACCAATCTGGTGAAATTGTATGTTTATCAGCTTTTTAGGATTTTAATAAAGCGATTCTAATATTAATCCAATTTTGTAGCGGCTGCATTTTAGCACCACCTGCACTAATCCAGTAATATTGATAAATTGATTGATTGACTGACTGACTGACTGATTGATTAATAGATTGATTTATTGATTGATAAAGGAGCGAGAGCGAATGGTATCACCCAATCAAGCAATGAAGGAGTGTCTAACCACTGGCCAGTTCGATGCTGTTGACATCAAGCTGTTGAGAACCTGCTCAGTTCCAGATCTAACCGGTTTATTCCAGAAGAGAAGGCAGAGAAATAACTCAGAGGATAGCGAAGTGGAAGGGTCTAGGGCAGGGGCTCAGGGTAGGAAGTCTGAAAGCACTGGAGATCTACCTCAGGGCGGCAGATCTGTGAGTGAGAGTGTAGCTGATGAACTTGATGATGATGAGAAGCAATTGGTACGTATAATAATTATGTAATAATTATATTATGTATAATAATATTATGATTGATTGTATAATATAATAATTATACATAATAATTATATTACTATGTCTCTGTTTGATGATCTAGTTGCACACTTAACTTTACCGACGAGGATGTGTGAAACTGTTAATGAGGTTCTCTCAGAATTGAGAAACAGCAAGTGACTTGGGAGTGATTTCCAAGTCAGTCGACAAAATATCCCATTAGGCACAGGGGTGTATTGGTGCATGGAAGATATAAGGCTAATCGTGTTTCCGCGCTAGCAGCCATTGAGATGCAATCAAAGGCAAAGTTACAAATAATCATGGAGTGGTAAATAATAAATATAACTAAATGAAACAGTGCTCAACTAATAAATGAAAATAATGGAAACTTAACCTAACTTAACTTAATTATACTGGTACAGGAAGTTATTTTCTAACTTATAGTCACTAGTTTTCACAAAGTTCACACAATTACACACATCATGTATCATATATCATATAGATATATATACACATATATATTATATATACATACAATATTACAATGACGACGAAGTTACATCCATTAATTATTTTGTCAGGAACAATACATTTAAGTATAAGGTTACAACTTAATTATCTATAATTAAATAACATTTTATAATAGTACAATTACTGCAAAAGAAAGTCAAATTACTCACAAATTTATGCAATATTACAATGACGACCAAGTTACATCCTTTGATGATTCT
>JAQFZF010001076.1:0-14985 GCA_034695365.1 Enchytraeus norvegicus | reverse complement strand
CTTTTTGTATTCATGCAATCAACAGATGACAGGACGCATCTGTTTACAATGTTGCCTTCTCTTAGTTTCTGTTTTATTTTATTGTCTCTTTTTCTGCCCCTTCATGATTAATTGTACGTTTGCCTTTTGAAAAGCGCACTTGGCAGCTAGCACAGATGCACGACCAACCTACCGGCATCGATTACACACTCGTGTCAAGGGTGCTGGAGTAACTTGCTGACTGACGTGGGATTTGGTCCTGCGTCACTTGAATTCCATCACGTTCCATCAGAACAGAGTTGACAAGGACAATGTCAGGGATAATAATTTATTCTGACAAGTTTTAATAACCATTAATTCCTTACAACAGCAGATAAGACTACTGTAACTCATATAGAGCACGCACCTCTAGAGAAGCCTTGGTGGACTTCTTCCTGATGACTTTCTCCACGTGCTCCGTGGTCTTACGACGTGGAGAGCTATCCTCCCCCTGCCTCTCTCCTTCCTCCTCTTCTTCCATATCATCATCTTCATCAGCACCAGGCTCATCATCCGCTGTGGTGTCATCTGTCTTCTTACGCCGTCCTACTGGGTCCTCCTCAGTCTAGCAATCAATCAATCAATGAGTTAATCAATTAATCAATCATCATCATCATCAGCACCAGGCTCATCATCCGATCAGCCTTCTTGCGCCGCCCTACTGGGTCCTCCTCAGTCTAGCAATCAATCAATCAATCAATCAATCAATCAGCCAATCAACAAGTAAAAGCTGTAAAAGAAAATCTAAATGTCTGTCCCTGTATCACAAGGATATCCTGTCAGATATGGACCAGTGTAGAACTCGAGCCATTCGGCTGTGCAAAGGCAAAATGCATTAAGTCACATTTTGAGATTTCATCTACGGGTATTTGCATTGTAGCTACTTGATGACACAATTGTAATGCACTGCTCCAGAAATTTCAGAAAAATATATTTCTGCATTTTTTGTCCCATTAATATTATAAGCTTGCTTGAAAAATAATTATTTATCAGTGCAAATAATACTAAGTGTGAAGTGGACTTAATGCGTTTTACCTTTGCACAGCCCAATTGGTCTCCTGCTTATGTGTAGCTCGATATGCAAATATTATCCATCAATAAGTTCTCTTTTTTTCAAAACTTGATATACATCTTACCACTTAGCTTTAGCCAATCAATCAATCAACAAATTTTTACATAGAGTTTTCATAATTATGTTTCATAACAACTCATAATAATTATTAGTGGAGATAAGTATAAGTGGCTGAGCTGATAGCACATTAACTCACATTGGTTGAGTGCCCGACTCGGGTTCCATGGGGTATCGATTCCCAGGGCTTACCCATCACTCATGTGACCGTTTGGATACGATAATGACGTTAAATTTGGCTTTAGCCTTTCGAGATGAGAGGTTACCTTAGAGCCACCCATACAGCAGCAGACGATCAGCAGAACAATTGGTAGGACAATAACCACAATGATCACAGCCCATAACCATGGGTGTTCATTGGTCGCGTCTATCACTGACTGGTACATGCCACCCTGTAGCACAAACATATAATTTATGTTCACGATTGTATTATACTTCAATATTAAGTAATTCATAGCGATAATTCAATTCATAGTAAGAATTACATTTATTCATCAACTTATTATCATAGACCATATGAAACTCTTTGCCACATCATCTCAATTTTTGTCTGAACATTACCGTACTTCTTTCTGCAACAAGCATAAAACTCACTTCTTTCCTCCTTAGACATTTTATTATATTATAGTCGATTTTACGGATAAATGGACCTGTACCGTGTTTGACCAGTGTTGACCGCTGTTCTCTTCAGTATGTATGATTTGTTAACTGTGTTTGACTGTATCAGTTGGTAGTGCTTACAAGTGCTGTTGGAGACGTCCCTGATATCGTCGTCAGATGATGAAAAGGACGTCAAATCCGTATTGACTACACCAACGATATCATAAAATAGTGACTCAAAGACCAGAAGATATTAACACTGATAGTGTTGTCATTTAGTCCATAAATTGACTAAATGAAGTACGTAAAAATATTGGATTTAAAGTGATTCGTCAGTGCAAACAATAATTGTTCCTCTCTATGTATGTTTATACAGATTTTATATCATACACAAAATGAAATAGGACATACAGCGCTAGAGCCGAAGGATTCTTGTTGCTGCTTCAGTTCCCAGCTGACAGCCGCGTAATCATCAGCAACCTTCTTGTTGTCGGTGATGATGAAGTTATCAAACAAGATGTTGTCTGACATAGACCACAGCTCAAGTCCTACTGCAACCTGCAGTAGTCAATCATTCAGTCAATCAGTCAATTAATCAATCAATCAATCAATCAGCGATGATAAAGTTGTCAAACAAGATGTCGTCTAACATAGACCACAGCTCAAGTCCTACTGCAATCTTTAATCAATCAATTAATCACTTCGGTCAATGACTAATTCCGTTCTTAATGAATTGCTTTTATAAAAACCCACCGAGCTGTTCACACCCAGGATAACAAGCTAAAAAATCAATCAATCAATCAGTGATGATGAAATTGTCAAACAAGATGTCGTCCGACATAGACCGTATTTCTTCTGCAACCTACACTAGTCAATCAATCAATTAATCAAAAACCAATTAATCAAAGACCAATCAAAAAGTTACGATAAAGTTATCAAACAATAAGTATGATAATTAAAAGTTAAAACAAGTTACATTATCACAAAGAACACACATAGTTCTTTGTGAAGACTATTAAACACCTATGAATATCACAGAAAAATTCTGTGTCTGGAATACTGACGTGTCAATGATAACATCTCAGTATAGAAAAAATATATATATAAAATACATTATAAAAATTACGAGAATGAAATAAGGATACGTACTATTGTTGTCATTTTATATGGCTCCTTGTCCTCAAAGTAATCAGGATTTTGAATCTTGCGTGGAGCCCATTTACCCTGTGTACAATCAATACAATCAAATTAATAATAATAATAAATATCTTATTGATCATAGTGCCTGTAGTGTTATATAATAATGATTCTGTCTTGATTTGATTCGACTATGATGAAATTGCATTAAAGCGAAAAATTTATAATTAAAGAAACTCAATATAAACTTGATATGTGAAGTTTGATATACTAATATTTAATGTAAACTTTTAAGAGAACAGACACATATATACAGATATGTATATTTTGAAAATCTGAGAATGTATGAAGTCCCAAGCACAAATTCAATTGCTTACAACATTGCTTACAACAAACTGTCGTTTTCTGAGCTAAAGCTAACCATAAAAGCAATCCACCAAATATGTAATAATTGTAATATCATTATTTCTTTAAGCTAATTAAAACTCTAAAATCATGCACAGATAACTAATACCATACTGCGCTAAAGTGCAAGGTCTTTTAAGGCTAATGCCGTTAAATTTAACGTCTGTTTCATGGCCAGGTTATATATCTGTGACAGGTGCGCCCTAGGATTCGAGCCATGAAACTATGAAACCTGATCCAGACGTTTAACTACAGCACCTCAGCCAATGGCGCAGGTTGTACTTAATTCATCAAACAATCACAGTCGTTTCAGTATCGACCTTATGTTATGTTTACAGCGCTAACCTTATAGTTAGGATTGTCGATCATGGGCGCAGACCACTTGCCCTTGTACTTAGGGTTGTCTATCTCAGGCACCTTCCACTCGCCACATCCTGGCCCTGACTCACACTTCGGATTAGCTGTACAGTGTACACACATACAATGAATCAATCAATCAATGAGGATTTAACGTCCGGTTCCTCATCCGAAGGCAATGTCAGGGACGTCCCAAGCGGGATGTGCAACTACAGACAGCATCCAACCACCAGAACACACCTGCAAATGCACAAGCCGAAAGAGAAAGAGAGATCAAAAACAGTGCTAGTCCGTTATCCAATGCAAGAGAGTCTGCTAGAGCAGATCTAGGGTGGGAAGAGATGAGTTTTGAGCTTGCCCTGGAAGGTAGTAATGCATGCATATGTACAAGATCGCAAATCTTGTGGCAAAGAATTTAATAGTGTAGGAGTAGCATAGCTGCAAGAGCGTCTGCCTATTTCAGTTCGAATGTCTGGCATGACTCTCGAATGATTCTCTGATTGACTTGACCGAGAAACAGAACCTGGACCTTATGCGCAAAATTTCGATACAAACTGACAGACGAGCTAATCATTGCGCCAGGGAGACGTATTATTTCTATATACATGTATGTATGTGATAGGGTTTATTGAAATTGTTAGATTTAACGCCTCATTCTAATACGCGAGTATTTGTTAACCGTATACGAACCAACACAACGCAGAATCTCTAAAACTCACTATGTTACTAGTTTACGAATACATTTATTTCACAATCAGCAGCATTTATTGTTATCAGCATTTTTAATTTATCAACAATCACGATAATTTAGTAATAATCCAATAATAATCCAATAACAATCCAACCATGATGTCCAATCACGATATGATGGAACATCGTATCCCTGACATCGCCTTCGGGTGAGGAACCGGACGTTAAATCCTCATTGTCCCTGATGTCGTCGTCAGATGATGAAACGGACTTTAAATTCGCATTGATTGATTGATTATATTGCATTGTATAGTATCTTAATAAGTCTTGCTCATATTCGATTATCTCTCTAACTTCCTGGAATCAACTAACTCACTCGCTCTCTCTCTCTCTCGCTGTCTCTCTCTCTCTCTCTTAGTGCACTGCTTAACGGCAGGTCCATGGCATGTAGGCCTAACCGTTGAGTTAGTTTGTATGCCATATTTTTCACTACAATCTTATTTTCCGAGGGGTCTCCTTAACCAGTTAGTCGGCTTCTACGGAGATTACGGCAACACGTGCAGCTTTCGATTGGTCTATATTCTAATGTTTTCCGAATCCAACACGGTCTTTCCACTAACATCTCTAAAGTCGACTGCCCCGTTCCAAAGTTAAACTGGGTGGGACTATTATTTTCCGTGAAACAGGACGCCAACACACATCTCGAGATTTTTCACACATTTTTTTGTTTTTTTATTGCTTGTGTTTGATTGTTTGTGCGTACGTTAGCTTGTATGTGTGTTGGCTTGTGTAATTTTGCTTGCCTCTTTTGTCAATTCCTGAATAAAACATAGTTCTCTCTCTCTCTCTCACTCTCTCTCTCACACACACACACTCTCTCTCTCGAGCCTAGACGCGTAGACGTAGACGAGAAAAGAACCTAAGTTACCTAACCATTGACTTGGACACCTGACAATACACACAGTGTCCATATTGTGACTAGACGTCTAAGTGTTGAGATGCTCCATACCTTAAAAAGAATTATAATAGTAGGGAGATTTATAAAGTGCCGCTCTATGCGATATGGCACAGTAGCGCTAATGCAGTTACTTATAAGCTTGAGCGAATAATACAGTCTTTAGTCTTTTTTGAAAACATGATAATGAGAGTTGTGAGTCCCGTAGAATTACTGGTAGACTGTTACAAACCATTGGGCCAGATGCAGTGAATGCTCTGGAACCCATATTTGTCTTAATTGTGTGTATAACAGAAAATTAAATGAAAATAAACATGCGCCGGTAAAATAATCCGAGTTAAGTTTCAACCTCCCTCCGATTTCTTGATTGCTTATGTTTGATTCCTTGTGAGTATGTTAACTTGAATGTTTGTTCGCTTGTGTGTTTGCTTGACTGCTTACCTATTTTGGAATTTTTAAAACAAAACATACATAGTTCTTTCTCACCAAATTAATTGATTAATTAATGTTCTATCGATTCGTTGAGTTCATCTACTAGTGTGGACACGTGACGGCGACTGTGCGGCGTCTCAGATGACATCTTGCTAATTGATTGATTGATTGATTAATTTTACTTCATTTCATGTTCTTTCTTCTTTCAGGTGTCCTGCTGGCTCCCAGCTTTGACGGTCATGGTTTTCCAAATATCCCTGTCTCCAGCAAATCTAGGCTAATCATTTCAACTTCTTCAACGTTCATCCATTCACTGAACTCTTTGTATAGGTAATTCTTTGTCTTCCTTTGCAACGCTTTCCTTCAATTTTTCTACTTATGATTATGCTTTCTATTTCTTTATTCCTCATAACATGACCAAAGAAGCTCATCTGCCTGTTCTGCACAGTATTTAATATAATTCTTGTTGTTGCCTTCCTATTTCAAACTTCTTAATTTGTAATGTGTCTTTACTTCTTTTACCCTGGGTATAAACAGCCCTGTGGGTCTATATTAAAACGATTCATTACGAACGGAATGAATCGTGGCCATATCGCTACTCGAGATCGGCTAGATTAAATTGCCGCGAAAGCAGACCGCATTAATCCTCTGCAGAGCGACTGAGAGTCTCTGCCAAAGAAAAGAGGTCTATCGCTGATCCCGGAAATGCAGCGCAATCTGCCTACCTGATGCTATTAATGAAAATCAGCTCCATCGGGGTTCGTCGGGCCCATAGTCTCCAAGGCCACCGGAATCACCTCATATCTTCCGTCTTGGTCCATGATTTTTATCAAATTATCTGGCCGATAATTAATTGATCTATTGATTAAGTTGGTTGATTGATTGATCCCACCCACCAGAGCGGTCACGTGACGGAGACATTGAGGGGTCTCGGAGGACATCTTATACCAGGACTCTTCGGTCCTAACCAGCCTCTCATGGATCCTGGACACATGTATCCCTAGAGCAGGCACAACGTTCTTACCGGCTACCTTCCATGGCACCGCTGCTATCACCTGCACATGCAATTAAAATAACATCATTTAATGTCTGTTTCGTGGACTAATCGATCAAAGATTTACCTTCCTCTATTTGTTTATATTTTTATTTTGTTTGTACATCTGTTTGAAAGTTGTGTTGAGATATAGCTTACATTCAAACGAAGGTTAAAAAAAGTAGAAGAGAGGAAGGCAAAAAATAAGAAGAAAAGAGAAGATTTAGCGTCTGATTCATCACCCGATGGTGATGTCAGCGGAGTGGGCAGTTACAGACAGCGTCGAACCTCCACAACACTCCTGCAAATTCAGCATAAACCGAATTGAGAGTGAAAGAGCGATCCAAAACTGTGCAAATCCGTCATCAAAGGCATGAAAGTCACCTTAATGGCTGCGTGAGTGTCGGATAAAATACAATACAATGAGGATAAACATCCGGTTCCTCACCCACAGGCGTTGTCAGGGATGAGCCATGAAATTCAAATACTAAAGATATAAATAATAATTTTAAATAATTAAGATGTAGGCCTACCTATACATTTATGTATAATTGTACAGTACACACACACATTATATCTAACTATCCGGTGCTCTGCCAGATGGCAGATCCGAGTCACAAATTTCCACTATATACCATCCCGCTTATCAATGAGCAGACTATCGACCAATCCATTAATTTAACATTATCACAAGGCTAGACAGTATTCTTTAACCAAACTTTCACTAGGAAATTTAAGCAATTTTGAGAAGTTTTGAAGTTTCTTTTATTCTTTCTCATTGCCTTAGCCTATTTGTTGTCGTTTCTGATGTCTGCAGATGATGAAACGGACGTTAAACCGGTAGTGTATTGTATTGTATCGTATACCATAATTGTTCTCCACTTGGTTCTTAAAATTTAAAGTATGTGATTAAGATCTGAAAATGTGTATTTTGAAGTGACTTAACAAGGTTGAGAAACGCTTTTTTGTGCTCAGATAAATAAATATTATACGGGAAAAATAAATTCCTAGAGTCGATATCTGGTGAACGCTGAGTTGGGAAGAAGTTTTTAATCTTTTACATCTCTTAGACAGAGATGTTAATTCCGTGCATTTAATGCAAAGAGTTGATTGATTGATTGACTGACTGATTGATTGATTGCTTTAGTGATCGATTGATTGAACTTACCTCGAGACGATATCGGGTGTAGGCGGAATTTGGTAACAATTTCTTTGAAATGTTGACGACATCTCCGGTGAGGCCGAACAATTTTACAATATCATCTTGCCCAGCCTCTGCCGCTGTTCTGAACAGATTCATGACCGTTTCATCATCATCGTGCAGGTGGTACTGAACATTGCACTCTTGATCACCGACAGTTAGAAATATAACCACCGTGGTGTCGGGTCCAGCGCTGTAAACAAATCAATCAGTCGAGCAATCCATTCATTAATCAATCAATCAAATCAAACAATCAATCTATTCAACAATCGATCAAGCCATTGTACATTATTATATATAACATTCCTGGTCACCCACCGTTAGATATAAGACCATTGTGGTGTCGGGCTCAGCGCTGAAAACAAATCAATCAATTGAGCCATTCAAAATTGGTAATGATTCATCCTAGGTGACTGAATGATTTGATGTTTGCATTGGGGATCACCAGGATCAGCATCCGGTCTGATATATTGTATAACTATGATATATTGATATATTTTACATCAGCGGTCAGCTAGATAATGTGTAGGCCTACTGTATTCAGTACTATACAGTGTATACACCTTCACTGATGGTCGTCATTGTATATGTATGTAGGCTATGCCTATTTATATGTGTTTCGCTCAATTGATCACCGTGTAACTGTATATGCAATAGCCAATGCTCTCTCTCTCGCTCTCTCTCTGTCTCTCTCTCTCTCTCTCTCTATCTCTCTCTCTGTCTCTCTCTCTCTCTCTCTCTCTGCCGCTGAGCCACTTAGATCATAGAAGTAAGTAAAAAGTTTGAAATAAAACTTCAATACGAAATGTAGCTTCAGACATGTGTAGGCTATTATTAATCATGTAAATTAATTTTTTATTATTATTATCATGTCAATTAATTAATTATTATTATCATGTCAATTAATTAGTTAATTATTATTATCATGTCAATTAATCAATGACGATTTATATATTTATTTATTTATTTACTTTTAACGATTCATTAAGAAGGAAATGAATCGTGGCCTTGCTACTCGAGATCGACTTGATCGAAAGATCCGCGAAAGCAGCCAGCATTAATCCTCTTCAGAGCGATTGAAAAATGCCTCTGCCAATGAAAAGAGGTCTCTTGCTAATCCCAAGTATACAGTGTAATCTGACTGCTGATGCCATTCATGAAATCAGCTGCACTGGGGTTCGTCGGTCCCGTAGTCTCCATGGCAACCGGGATCACTACTGGCGACCTTACCGTCAGATAAACGATTTTATCACCTATGTGCTGCAATCGCTCAGGAGTGCCATCAGCTCCGCGCCTACGTTGGTAACGAATTATATGGCACACATCTGTGACCTTACCCTGTATGTTATGTTATATACTAGTAGGTCTATACAAGTAGGCCTATACATGTAGCATGAAGCCATGAAGCTATCTATCCAGTGCTCTGCGGCCTCTGCCACGTGGCAGGTCCAAGGCAAACATCAATACACACAACCAACTATCTCGCTCTTTTATGAGCATATCATCGACCAACCTAATAAGTCCGTCTCATCACAAAGACTTTGCCTTGTCCACACCTAAAATGATGCCTTTGTTCAAGGAAAATATAAATTTCTGAGGTAGTTTTCCATTGCCCTCCTCACTAGGCCCTATCTGCGTTAGTCGGCTCTTACGAAACACGTGCAGTAATCGGCTGGACTATTCTCAATATCCTGGACTCAACACGGGAATGAAGCTATAATGGCTACAAATTAAAATGGTATAGGCCTAATTGAAAATAATATAGGGGCCTAATAGTCTAAATAATACAATTATATCATAAAGTGTTATAATTGTAGTTTCCTTACCTCACGGTTCTTGCCTTTGTCGCCATTCGGGATGTAGACCTACTGAATTAAATTTTTAATTAGCCAATCTGGACTGATTATATTATTTAATTAACAAATTTAGTAGGCCTAATCCTGCTATAGTAAAATTCAGCGTTAGATTTAATAAATACGCCTATTGTTTAATTCATTCAATTTGTAAGTAAATATTTTGATCAGACTTGTGACGCTCTTAAACAAAAATCTTGCATTCAGTCCAGTATATAGGTGTAAACCCGTATTGGGTCCGGGAAGCTTGAGAATAGATCAACTGAAAACTGCACATGTTTCGTAAAAGCCGACTAACGCAGATATTTTCATACTGATGAAGGCAACGGGAACCACCTCGAAAATCAGAATATATATTACCAAGAAAAAAGGTTAGCCTACATTTTTGGTGTCGTAAAGGCATTGCCATTTTGATGGGATTAACTTGATGATCTTTGGGGTGCTCATTTCTGAGCTTGATAGCAGACTGTGTTCCAGAATATCATGTACCGTGGACCCGCCATTTGGAAGTGCATTAGAGATAGTTATAGGCGTAAATCTCAAATTTGATGTTTATAATTTAGGTACCGGTCGCTGAAAAGGTCGCTAATGGTAGCTAATGGTAGCTAATGGTAGCTAATGATAGCTAATGGTAGCTAATGGTAGCTAATGGTAGCTAATGGTAGCTAATGGTAGCTAATGGTAGCTAATAGGTCTACGCTAGAGTAATTAATGTATGCTACCTGAGAATAGCCTACATGGTCTGGTAGGAAGGTCTGAGTGTGTTTAAAGTCAAGGTTCAGAAGTACAAGGCTTCCCTTCAAGACGGCTCAACACAATCTAGCACTACCGTAACAAAGATTTGGGTTTATCTTATTACAGCATTACTCCACAAAGCTCCCTGCAGTTTATTGCAGACCACTGAGTCGGAGTATATGGTCTCCGGTTACATAGTCTCTGGATTGAATTTAACTGCCATTGAGTAGGACCTAGACCTAGGCAAGTTTTAAATAAGTTACTTTGAGTAGGAATAGTTCATCACAGAGTTACGAATTTTCTGCATGGATTCAGTAGGCCCCCTAGGCCATGATGATCCATCCCCCCCCCTCACCATAGGCTAAATCCTGGCGACGCCACTGGTCAAGGCTTACCTTGATAACATTTATTTATCTTCTCGGCTGCTTTACACGATGATTTGTTAAAATACTACGAGTAATAGAAAGAAATGATAACTGAATTAATATTTAATAAATTACAGATCCATGCGTTAGACAATAGATTTATTTTCAACGTCTTTGGAATTCAATCCGAGCGACTATCCTTAATATTTCTGATAGAGTAGGTCAACATATTTAAGATAATTTAATATGAATGTATTTTAATAAAAGTAGTTTTTTGAAATATCATGGAAGTGTTGAAATTTTTGAGGGTGGCCAAAAAGGGAATTTATTATTATTACTATTGTGGTTTTAATGGGTCGATTTATACAATTTTATCCAACAATTAATAGCCCACCCGGCCACTCTCGTCGCGAGGGGGCCATAGTCCCACCTCCCGCCCCCGGCTCGAAGCGCGAAGCGCCTTATTTGAGTGTGCCAAGCGACTGAATAAAACCGAATAGGGGGTCTGGGGGAACGGCGTAAACTTCCGCAGCCCCGGCCGCCAACCATTTTGGTGAATACAACATGAAATTGGCTATGAAAAGTTGAATAGTATTTTATTATTTCATTAATCACTGCATTATATACACAACGAGGTGATAATATTATTGTAATTTGTATAGACTACTGGATGGGGCACACACTGGGTGTCGGTAGCCCACTTGATAGAAATGTAGGCCTAAACAAAACGTCCGCATTCTGTGTCCGTCAGCAAGAAATCTTTTGCATGAAAACGATTTCTTTTAAACACACCTATTATTATTAAACACACTTGTTTTATTAAACACACTATATAAAGCAGCCCGAGTTTCATAGCTGATTTTCTATAAATTAGCATGCAGCGAAATGAATATTTTTACATCTTGCAATTTATTATTTGGGATGTTGACCAAATACTTAACACTCTAAATATTGGGGTTGCTCAGTAGCCTATCATTGCGAGCAACCCTAAATAAAACATTTGGGTTGCTCAAGCATCCAAGTTGCCTACAAGTTGACGCCTATGATAACGACTTTTACTGAAAGTATCTACTCACCTGAATAAATTCTTGAGTCTACATGTATTTTTAAATAAATTATTTGATTAAAACCTAGTTCGACATAATATTTTCTTTTAGCTATTATATGTGGATGATTAACACAACGTCTTAGATGGCGGATAGCTGCCTGGCAGTAGTTAGTTCAGACTGTTCCATATTCCACCTCGTTCCATATTCCACCAAGTCACCCTATCTGTTGGAATTATCTGTTTGAACTATCTTTTGGAACTATCTGTTAGAACTATATCCTATCTGATTTTCGACACGGTAAATCATAGTAATCTATTAAATAATTTAGAATATTACGGTATTCGCGGTAGGCCTATTGTGCATAAATGGTTTACTTCATATTTATTTGATAGACATCAGTTAGTAATACTCTATCTACAGTTCTTCAGTATCAACAGGTGTCCCCCAAGGGTCCATACTGGGGCCCTTGCTTTTAAACAAGTCATCAATTTTATTGAATTAATTTAAACCTAGAAATCAGAAAATTATAAAATTCGTGGTCAAAACCTTCTTTTAAATTTTTCCGCGGGAAAACTTTAACATAAAGAAAATAAAATTATCTCCTAACTTGGCTGACATGTATAGGAAGAATATTGTAGCCTATCATTAAAAGTGGTCAAAATCGGATAGGGGAAAAAGTACGGGGTGGACCTTTTGCCCACAGTGAACGTTTTGCCTCACTCTACCCTGTAAGGTCTTTATATCTTTGGTTGTAAGTCTTAAGGCTGTAGGTCTTTATATCTGCAGGGGCGTCTATCCCTATACCTTCATGGCGCAACCAGTGGCGGCGCCAGAGTTTCAAAGCTAGCAGGGCCTATAGCAGGGCACAAAATAATTCGGCAGGGCCAGACATTTTTTGCAAACTTAATTAAAATATAATAATATTATTAATATATAATATTATATTATTAATATATAATGTGAATAACCAATTATGTTATCATTCTTGAACTCTTCAGTCATAATTAATAATTAATAATTAATTAATATAATAATTAATATGCTGTTTAATTTTGGCTTGTGGCCGAGTGGCAGGGCCCGAGGCAGGGCCTGACAAAAAATGACAGGGCCTAGGCCCTGCCTTGTGTATAGCTAGCGCCGCCACTGCCTAGGTGTAGAATCTTTATTGCTGTCCGTGATCCATTTGATTTCTAACTTGCGATTGCCAAAGCTGGGATACTTTCTCTAGAAATTGGCTGATGTTTAATGTATATTTTCAAGCATAGTTGATATTGGAACGTGCCATATAGTGCCGTAGGCTATTGTTCTGAATTTTATGATAGAAAAATGACTGATTTAACTGTTTGTAATCCTATATAAACCTAATACCTCAATAATTATTGTTGTTGCTAATGTTCCTTCTTTTTGTAGATTGCTTACCAAGAAGAGACTACAGATGGCATTCAAGTTAGCGTTGAGTATCTGCGTGCGCCTACTCGAGATAAGAAATGGAAATATCTGAATGACATCAGGTCGTTCTGCAGACATTCCAAAATTGATGTGCCATGGCCGGACAATTATCATCCCGGTGTCTGGAAAGAGGAATGCGAAGTTCCGTTCTACAACTGTTGTAATAAAACAAATAAAAAGAATAAGGGCTGCACCGTTTCCAATAGCTTTCCCGAGAACATCAATGCATTTGCACGTACATCAAAAGGTAGGCCTAAGATTAATTCACGTAGGCCTACATGTTACAGCCTTAATTATATAGGGCCTTCCTTTACCTGGATACCTGGTGCCGACAGGTCAGTCAGATCCTGCTGACTGTATTCGCAAGTGCTCTCCACTCCTTATACTAGCAGTTCCATCAACTCTTCTATAGATCTTCGCTGTTAGTAACACTAATATTCCTTTATTGAGGTTTGAAATCTGTTATAACGCAGAATCCCACAAACAGGCAAACAGGCATAGTAGACAAAGCAAGACACCGTCAAACATAGAACTGATACATAAACTAATAAGGTTCTTAACTAACTATAATTAATCTAACTATCTCTCTCTCTCTCTCTCTCTCTCATTCTCTCTCTCTCTCTGTCTCAAGCTATAAAATTTTGAATATATAATAATCATAATATGTGGCATAGTCTCATATAATAGTTAATTAATAACAGTCTTTATACAACATTCTAATAATAAAATTTCTGTCACTCAATGGGTTCTTCTTAGAAGGTAGCTTGAAAAGATACCTGATTCAGTGATACTGATTCAGTGATACTGATTCAGTGATACTGAAACAATTAATGAGAATATCATGATCGATATTCGAGTAGGACGAGACCAGAAGCCGGCTAGTAGTTGATGACCGTGTTCAGATCATTATGGATTCGGAGTAAAGAAGTTTCAGTGGAGTGCAACTTTCTATAGACAGACTGACAGCAAGACAGTTAATGAAATGACTCAAAATGCTACACAGACGGGCATAGATAACCTTGACAAGGATGAAGGAAATGCAGTGAAGAATTGAATATTTAGCGATAGCTAGAGAGATTTATGAATGATGGCGCAAATTACTTTCTGCATTATGTGCTTTAACTCGCTGTAACTAAATATGATAATTATCCATAATTTGTAAATTAAAATTAGCTGACATTTAATAAACCTTCTGTAAAGGTTCTCATATAAACTGTCTGAAAAAACAGGTCTTTCAAAAGATTTCTTTTAAATATCTCTAAACGGATAAATCTTAAATTGCCTACTTCAATGATTTTTTCAAGAAGCAATAAACTCCACTTCTGACTTCGATACCCGAGTTCATGACCTCCGTTTATTATCAAATGACGCTGTCAGTTGTGTCTTCATATCTATAGTGTACTGCTAATGGCAGGTACAAGCTACACGTTCTGGCTTACAATTACTAGCTGTAGAGGATTCCTATTGTGAGGAACACTGGAATAAAACAAACGTTAAACGTATCTGCCTCGATATTGAAAATTAACTAAAAGGTCCTCTGGAATATTAGGTTTTCACAAAGAAGCTTTCTCGCAACA
>JAQFZF010001075.1:0-14989 GCA_034695365.1 Enchytraeus norvegicus | reverse complement strand
GAGGGAAGCATGGCAGTGTCCCCCACTCAATTTAGAAAAAATATAGCGAGCCTCTTACAGCGCATCGTGATAGTGCTCGATGTAATTATGAACGACGGTAGAAATCTAGTTGTTGTTGTACATTACAGGAGACCGATCACGTAGAGACCTGCTGAGGGACTACCACAGAAGGCGTGGTCTGCTAGAGAGCAGTAGACACGAGGGCGGGATTCTGACTGCGTCATGTTCAGTGCTCGATGTTTTAATGAACGACGTTGTTATTGTTGTTGTACAGCAGAGCGATCACGTAGGGACCTGCTGAGAGACTACCTCAGAAGGCGTGGTCTACTACAGAGCAGGAGACAAGAGGGCGGGTATCTAACAGCACGACGAAGACGAGCAGCGTCTTCTATCATCTGAGTACTGCCACACACATCTTCTTAGCAAATCTTCTGTGTGAGTTACACCTTACTATTCTGTCGTTATCAATCAATCAACGAGGATTTAGTGTCCGAGTTGTTGCCTAAAGACAATGTCTTAAGATTACAACTCTGATAATTGAACATAGGCTTCGTGCACGTTATCCTCAACAACAGTGAGCAACAGTTACTGTCCAAGCTGTTACGGCTGTTACTTATAATATTATTTAATTCAACTCATTAATGAGCACATCATTGACTAGCAAACACAGTTAAATAATTGCTATGCACCCAATTGGTCTAACGGCTCTATAGCCTTCATAGTTTACAAGTCTTTCGTTATTCCTTTTAGCAATCAAAAATATGAGCTCTGAGATGGTTTTACATTGTCTGCAGGTGTTACGATCTGCGTTAATAGCCTGTCCGATCACATGTAGTCTTCTGGTATCAGACCCAACAATACCAACATGTAAATTAGAATACAAATAATTTTTTATGTAAGCGTAAATCTTTGCCCATACGCATTGATAATTATACAATATGAAATACTGTGCTTGCCAGCAAATATATATATTCTCTTAACCTGTTTTTGTGTTGTAAATAAGCAAATAAGTTAATAAATAATAAGTTAATACATAATAAATAAATATGGCTCTCTGTTGTTTGCAGGTGGAGCAAACTGATCTCATTCTGACTGGTTTCCTAGGCTACATGTAAACTAACGGTGCATAGTCATACAAACTATTCCGTGGTATATTAGTGAACAGTCAGTTTTTATATGTATTTATTTTATGTGTTTTATGGACTACGATGTTCGACTTTTATATCTTGTATGTGTTTCGCTACATTTTCTACAACTTTACATCCAATAGGGCTGGATTTTCTATAAGTTAACATTCAATTCCTACTAAACGTCCCTGATATCGACATCAGTTGATGAATCGGAGGTTAATCCGCTACTTGATTTGAATTAATGTTACTATTTGGATCTATTATCATAGTTTAAAAACTATGATAATACTATAATAAACTATGATACTAACACAACTAATTCCAGTTGGTATAATTGGGCCTGATGACTTATGATCTTAACCAACTTTGCTCATGATATTCTTTTCCAGCGTTTCGTGCACAAAAGATTAATGTCAGCTACTAAGGATAAAAACATTAGAAACGAAATAGAACTGTTCTGAATAAATGTTTTATATAACGTTATTTATCCGAGTAAATCGCTTTGTCTAAACCGTCCATTTTCTACGTCATTGTATGTGTGTCAGGATAAGCTCTCTCTATATTTATTTAAAGAAAATAACTCTATAGGCCTATTTTGCACGTACTTGTATAATCATCTCAGTAAAGTCGGAATATGTAAGTGCCGATTGTGGCCTGTATTACCGGTCACGTGCACCGTTAATATTTTATCTAAGCTTGTAACTGTGAAATGTGTGTCGTGAAAAATAAATAAATAAATAAATACAAGTTGATCTCCATAACTCGTCGGCAGGCGTTAGGATCTGGGCTAGTGGCCTCGGTCATCATGTGAATTTCTGATTTCCGGCCGCTTGCTCGATAAGCAGAATGTCAGGGGTTCGAGTCCTAGCCATGTCCATCATTGACAGTAGGCCTATCCTTCGATACGGAAACAGACTGTATAACTTAGCTTACATAATGTCCTTCCTCAGTGACTGCGTTAGTCGACTTCTACTAGACACGTTCAACAATGCTTTATATTAGTGTGTCTAATCAACTTCAGTGAGACCAACCAACACTCAAACAGAAACATTTAATGGTCTAAGAAAAACAGCCGCAAAAGCATTTTAATCTATTTTGAACAGAAATTCATATTTTGAACAGAATTTCGTATTCGAAAGAGACAGCAAAAGAAATATATTCTTGGCGAAAGTCAACCATGCTGATGGAAAGTTTACAAGCAGGCTTATATACGAGTAACTTGATTTTTTTGTGCCTGATTGCATGAAGGGCTAGATTATGTATAATTTAGCTTAACATTAAAGAAGATAGGATATAAAATAATATTAGAAGCAGCACGACAAAGAAAAAAAAGCTGTTATAAAAGTTTAACATTGGATTCCGTGCTTAAGGATATTGACAGAGACGGACCGGATTTGGACTCGAACCCGTGGCCTCAGCGATAAACTTAGCTAAGTACAGGTTACGCCAAGTTATCTTTCAAAATACTAGGCTTACTTATAAAATATAGGCCTCAATTGATAGACTTGCAGGCAGGACATTAAAGCACTTAACTATGTTGAATGAAATAGGCTTTTGTTCACAAGTCCAGTAAGAAGTGGCACATTATTAAAGTCAGTTGGTACAAAATATCACTTTATCCACAACACACTGAAACGATAAAACAAAATTATATAATGATAATCAACAATAGCATACAATATTTCAAATACATATCTCTACAAGCAGTTTTGTGACTTTAGTTAGATAGCTAAGCTCATATTACTGTCACCTTTATTACACTATCAAATTACAAATGACACAAAGATTAGAGATCAATAGCGCAAATTATTATTATTTAGATCCAATAAACTTTCTGAAAATTGCTGACAACAAATCGAGAGTTCAATTAAGAATATTGTTAATTTGTTACACTGAACTGACAGATCAAGCCTATATCCACTTCACATACTATATATACAATAGCAGAATCAATTACACAAGTTTATGCACACAGCTTTTATTATCTTGCTCTTTTTTGAGCACAGCAATGTTCAACCAAATACATTAATCTAGGACAAAGGCACAGGATTACCAAACTTAGTTCAGGTCTTCACCGGCTAAGATGGTTTCCATTGTCTTTCTAAGCTTCTGCGTTGGTAGCCCCTTACGAACACTAGCATCCATCGGTGATTCAATCATCAAGTTTCCCAGACTTGGCACGTAAAATATATTATAATTATACTGTATACACTAATGTGTGTGTATCTGCTGGTATGCTTAAAATAATGAATTAATGGTAAATCAATTTATGGAAACTAAATTTATGAGTTTCAAACACTACTCAAAAAGAACATACAATTAACTCATTAAGAAGTGCCGTCATGTAATAAATAAATTTAATTTACACTTACATTTTATCTTCTGCATATTATGATGCTGTTTAGAAAGAACACAAATAATCAACATATGGAATGTTAGCATTAACATTTTTAAAGTGTGAAAGTGAAATAATAAGACAACACCATGTTCTATTTATGCACATATATTATTCTGCTTAAATAATTATACATCAGGTTCTATATTTATTTATGGAGGCTTACACGCATAATATGTTGCATTGCACGCGCAGAATACATATTCACGTTTGTTCACTGCGGTTCAATAAAAAGTAAGCCATAAAATACTATCGAATTTCTTATTCTATAAACAAATATTAAAACTTGAACAAAATACCATTAATAAAATGCGAAAATAAAAACATGCCCATACAGTGGCCATACTTTTAAATTATTGTTTAAATGACTTCCGTTTATATTTCCTGCTCAAAAAAACATAATTAAAATAAACATTTTTACTTACTTTTTATTGAACCACAGTATAGGCATATTCATGAGTATGCGGTTTACTTTTATATTTATTCTAATTCTACTTTATTGTATTCTCAATTACACATATTATATTAATGAATGTCTAAATGAGTATTATATAATACATATTATATAATACATGTAGTATACATGTCTTTATGCTATCACATGTAGCAGCGTTAAGCCTATTTCTGAATTCATATTAGCCTACTCCTACTCAGAACAGATATTTCATTGACAGTTTGAAAAATACGTTTATTTTATATTCTAGTTCAGATCAGTCGCTTGTGAATCTTTGAGCATTAAAATAGACACTGTGGCAACATTTACGTCCCTGATATCGTCGTCAGATGATGTCAAACGACGTTAAACCCATATTATGTATTGTATTGTTACCTTATGGGATAAATATAGTTCACGCACACTAATTACAGTACCTTACGAGGTGTAAATGTATACATAATTACGAATACAAGCAATACTTTATTATTGGACAAAACAATACCAGACTGGAATGTTAATAAAATACAATTGAACAGCGTTGCCTTCAAGCACTACACAGATAATAATGCAATGTAATCACACCATATAAATATTGATCTTACGCAAAAAAAAGTTAGTTTGCAATAAGGTAAAGGTACAGCATAGGTCAGAATTGACCTCTAAGTTTTGCAGCTGATCACGTTTCAAAGCACTTCGGCACACTGGTGACAATTCTAATTAAAATCTAGAAGTAAGGTCGCCAGGCCCACTTTCGATGCAACAGATCAAACGCTAGGCATGTGTTTACCTTTGCAATCTTCTGTAGCAGTTACTTACTACGTACTAATTGTTTCAAATTAACCCAAGTTTAACAATCGACTCAAAAATGGATGGAGGGATTTGTTGGCCCGTTGTACGTCCGATTTTTACTCTCTGATTGGATCGATTGGGAATCGAAACACGGACCTTCGGCGCAAAATTCGACACTATCTAGCTGACGCGCTAACCAATGAGCCAAGGTACTTTGTTAGAGATAATTTAAATATCTAAATACAAGCCCTACATACAATTGTACATCTATTATAGTATTGTATACTGTGTCATCAACGAATATCTTAGTTACAGCAGGTAAAAGGCACATTTATACTAATATTATTCTGAAAAGATAATTCAGATCAGCATGGCATCCATACAATGATGTATGTGCGATTTTTGGCACTTTAGCTTTTCTTCTTGTCACAGAAAATATATAACTCTAACCGGTTGCATGGCCGAGTCGATAGCAAGCTTGCTGATAAGCAGCAGGCCATGGGTTCGATTTCCAGCCCGGTCCGTCTCTGACAGTATCCTCGGATAGGGAAGCAGACGTTAAACTTAGATTTTTGCTTTTTTACAGGATTTTGTTTTACTTATCTCCCAAGAATATGGGTAGTGTAGGGATGACATAATACATTAACTAGTATTTACACAGCACATAAATGTGAAAACAGATACAGATCATCAGCACTGCGACAGCACAATACTGACACATAAATATTCTGTCATCTAAAGCTATTATCAATATCAAAGCTAAATATTGCAACATTTAAAGCTCAACCCAAGCAGTAGATATACAAACCACACAAAAGTAGCAGTGCTGTAATACTAATTCTTATTCTAGCACCTCCGTGAGAGCCTCCATGGTCTAATGGCAGCGCTGCGGCCACTGAGTAATGAGGCCACGGGTTCAAAGGCCAGTGAAGACCACGAGTTGTAAGCATTGGCAAGCTACTTTATTCTCCATTGCTATAATAGCAAGCAGTCGGTGTACATTACCAAGACACGCTCTGACGACCGCGGTAGCTAGCCGAATTTGGAAACGAATCCCGGCTATCTCGCCATCTGGCGAGATCAATAGCACACGCTGTTATTATTATTATTATTTTAGCACAGTAGCTATAAATATCCTGATAATAATAATGTTCTATTTGTCCAGTGAAAACCTTTGGTCACATGATCTGTTTTACAAAAATATACATTAAAATATCAATAAGTAGCTGCACAATACATTTTATCGCCCAATAATTAACTAGTCAATTTAAAATGATGTCAATCATAATCGATCCAAAGTAATTCAATCAATCAGTCAATCAATCAAGTTATCCTGGAGAAATGTTCACAAATTCATGATCCTTGTGTTACATATACAATAATAATTTATTCGCATATTATATAATCATAGCCACTATTCTAAAAATATGAACAGTCCAAACAGTCATTCTAATAATTACAGAGAAAATACGCTGATTGAAATATCTTGCTATGCTACTGTTTCGTCAAATTTTCGGGCCAGCATGAATCACTTTTTCCATTTTGCTTTCTAGATTCATATTATCACTATCAAGTATTCATGCTGCAGTAGGTCCTCATTCAGTATTATAAGAATCTTCTATATTTAAGGTGGTCAGCTAGATCCCATTAAGCATTTTTGACAATTAATCACTTTATTAATTTCAACTTTACTATCTTCATCTAGATAACTAAATCAACTTTATACACTTCATGGACGCTCAATGGCAAAAAATACAAATAATAGTAAATTCACAATAATAGTTAGAAAAATTAGTTTCTTAAATTAATATTTAGATAGATGAAAAGTTGCAACTCAATTATTATAAGTCAAATTTCATAAAATCAAAGACTAGAATTGAGATTATTTAGAACAGTTTTGCTATAAAAGTGAAAAATAATATACCACTGTCAATTTTACTATTCAAGTTTGCAATTTATCCGACTTCAACACAACAAATGCCACTTTAAGAACATAAATTTTATGTGATAATAATTCATGAGTTAGTAAATAATGCTGCCATCTTGTCATATAACAGCCATATTCATTCATTCAGTGAGAAAAATATTCCAGTTACCTATAGTTAGAAGAGAAATTCAAAACATCTACTACAATAATTATAACTGTCCCTAGTTAACTCATACACAAATATACTTGAGCGTTACTGAACACCAAATAAAATCAAGGCAGAAATATCACTTACACATTTTTGTTTAAATTTAGGCAGAGAATGTAACATTAACAATGAACACATTGTAGAACAACTAAATATATCAACACAGGCTACACTTTACACTAAAGCAATAATTATCAAATACAAAATTAACTATATCGCTGTCAACGGCCAATAATATCAGGCATCTACAACGCAAGCAACATCAAATAATTATATCACAAATTAAAGCTAAATATTTACTTGCCAGCGTAATAATTGTTCAACAATCACCATTAAGCTCACATTTAAGGCTTCCGTTCTGTCCCTGCCAATATTGTCCATTTCTGAATAATTCGTTAGCTTTCTGAGATTCTTGAAGCAATTTGTTATCAGTAAAGGAATCCCTGGCAATACCAATGCTATCGTCCAACTCACTCTCAGAAGCTCTCTCGTTACTAGCACTGCTCACAGTTGACAACTCGTGCCTCTGTCGCTTAACCTTGGCTCGATGATTTTTGAACCACAGCTGAACGTTCTTCGATTCAAGCCTCGGAAACCTCAGCCGATAAGCAGCTCTGTTGAGTTCTTCAGTAAACTGTTCAATGACGAATGAAGAAGGGTGAGAGTCCTCTAGAAACCATTGTTCAAGCTTTGGTATCTCACTGAGCGGATCGATAAACACGCGACTTCGTTTCTTACGATCGCTCTGACTGTACGAGTCCCCGTTAATGCTGCCACAGCTATCCTGATCATCATTATATGCCGAGACTTGTACCGCTTGCAGGGCAGAGCCGCTGCTGAATGGTATTGGTGGTGGTAGAAAGAGTCCGTTACCGCGCGGTGACGCTCCGTTACTAAAAATCGAAGGATGCATGAAGCGCATGGCGTGAGACATGGCTGCCATCTGTAGAGCGTGCTGCCGATGCAACATGTGTAGGTGGGGAGGGAGAGTAAACTGAGGGGGGTGAGTTACACCGTTCTCACCAGCTGGCGAGGATGATGAACTTGATCTTTCCTCGCATTCGTTAAACAGTTGTCGCGAGGAAGACCGTGAACTACCTTCACCATTGTTATCAGGATTCTGTCTTGATAAAGATCTTACACTCAAATCAGTGGCCTCATTGTCACAACTGTTAATTTGTAAAGCTTTATTGTGATTTACATCATGTTTTGTGTTGTGAAAATTATTACCTGAATATAGTTTGTGTTCATCATTTCTATGGCTACCATTTACCTCAATGCACGGTCTCTTTAAGGCAACAGGTGATGATTCCATTGAATCATAGGGTCTGTGTCTTGTATGATTAGTATTATCATTTGTATCATCACTATCATCATTGTCCTCACTATCAGCTTCTATAGGAGAATTGCTGTTCAAACTTTCAGATTTAGATTCAGCCATTAACCCTCGATTGGCAGATAAAATACTTTTGTTTGAAGCAAGTAGTGGGCTAATTACATATACTGCATTCTTATTTGGTAAATCTGGCACTTCATCATCATCAATTTCATCGTCAGAGTTGAATCCATCTTGTTCATGGTTCTTGTGGGAATGGTCACCATGCCCATTCTTGCTGTTGTTCATATTATCACCATTGCCTTCGTCAGCATTTCTCTTCTGCTCTTTGCTTAAATCATCCAGCTTGTTACCATCTCCCAGCTTCCTGAAATCCATCAGCTGCCTATCATCAATCACCAGCTTTCGATCATATTTCCGGTCATTCTCATCTTTATCGATGTGGCGACTGATTGGTGACAAATAAACCCGATTCGTTTCTGAACCATTTACACAATTTTCTGGAGAACTAGTTGCGCCATTGTTAAGACGTACTCTATCCAGTGTTGTAGTTATACCGTCTTTATGACTCGCATCATTGTTGAAATGAGGACTCCTAGAGTTGGCACACTTCTGTTCATTACTAGCACTACTGTCACTATTGTTACCTTTAAGCGAACTCGAGTCGGCATCACCGTTAGCGAACCCGTTACTTTCTGAGTGTCTATTTTGTGACGACCTCGCGCGAGCGTTTTTAAACCAATATGACAGATTGGAGAGATCGAGAGGCCGATGTCTCTTACGGTAGTCCTGAGAGTTGAGTGTGTGTAGATACTGAATGAGATCAGCCTTGCTTGGATGCTTGTTCTCTCTCAGCCAGGACTGAAGTCTTGGTATCTCTGACTCGGGATCAAACCAAGTTCTTATATAGGTCATCGAGCGACTGTGTGGTGTGTTTGGAGTGGTAGGATTCCCGTTAGATGCTTCATAAGGCACAGACGTGTTAACCAATCCATCAGAAGGGTCCAAGGAACCATCAGCGACGTCGCCGTTATTAGGTTTGTGAAAGTTGAGCCTGTGAGAATGGTTGGGTGGCTGTGAGTCAGATCTCATTTGTTGTTGGTACCACTCATTGAATTCTTTTCTGAAGTCTTCTGACAGCACCAGCTGAGAGGTCTCGTCGTATATCTGCTCCGCCATGCTCTACAAGTATAGAATAATAAAAATTCATACAGACACACAAGCAATAGTATTAGTACACTTGACTAAAATTAAAGTTCTTCCTTTGTGGCCTTAGCCTGCACAGTTACTTGATTCTCTATTTTCCATGTTGCTCTGCCGTGTCATTTTGCATTGAATGGCGCTTTATAAATATACTCTATTTTTACTTTAACGTTTGCTTGCTTGATTGGTATTATAATTATTACACTTTGATCGAGCCGTTATATCCCAATGGCTAAGTGCTCGGGCTAAGTTCCAAAGGTGAGTAGATAAAAACAATTAATGGCCAGACACTAATGATTCTTTGTGAGACGAAACCGACATAAAATCAGCTCTAGCTGGAAAGCACTATAATTTCATGGCAAGATTGTCCAGTTAGTAGGACATAAATTTTGGATATTCTATTATTATTTTCTTGCATATACAATAAAATTAGGACTTAACGCCAGTTACATCGTCTGACGACGATATCAGATGTCACATACCTGCTCTCTTTGTTTACTGCAGCTTAGTAGTATATCCACTTGTACAAGCAAATTTATTATTGATATCTTTAGACTTTTAAATCTATGTTAATTGTTAATACTATCACAAGCGCTGCTGAGCCTTAGTAAGCTCTTTTGAGGCTAAGCTTAGAGTGTGCTATATAGAAGTTATTGATTGGTAGGCATTGATTGATTAATCGATTTTTCATTTTTACCACGGGTGTAAATAGCCCTGTGACCTTTAATAAAAACGATTCATTAAGAGCGGAATGAATTGTGGATTGATTGATTGATTAACATGAATATGTCCTTAAAATGAATAAACGAATATATTATTACTTTATAAATAATGTTAGAAACCTTTTTAACAGGACAGCCAGATCTGATCAGAAGTTCCTGAGAGTTCTCGAGTAGAAATGACAAAAGTTTCTGCTTCACGTCAGCAACGATCCATTGCTTCATGGAACTGAAACAAGAACATTTTAACAGGGTTTCATAAACATTCAGTCTAAAAAAGTATATTCTTTATAACAAAAAAATTAATAGTAATATAAGAATGTATAATAAAAAAATCAAACAAAATTATTATATAAATGTACAATTTACTCATTATCAATCACAATCATACTTATAGTCGACTGGATATTTTTCACTCTTATAGGGCTACGGCCTAACAAGTGGAAATAGTCTATTGAAACTTGATATTAGACTAATCAATAGCAGTTCAAGTTTGTAGGAGCCGTTTAACGAAAATACTGAGAATGCCATTTGGAGGAAATGTTTTGGGAACCACATTTTTTATTTCTCAAACATCATCTGAAAGAGAGAACATTACTATGCTTAAGACTGATGCAAACTTGTCTGTTTGATCGGTAGCGTGCTCATTAAAAAGCAAAAATTTAGAAACGGCAAGAATTTGTGCCTTGGACCTGAAATGAGAACTGAATAGAAAATAAACTGAAACAAAATTGAACTGATACATGTCAAGGGGAGCAATACTTGATTGATTGATTGATTGTATAGATGAGCTACCTGCACAGACGTATACGTAAAGTGACATGCTCGCAGATGTTTCCCAGGACATCACTGACACTGAGGTTAAGGTTTTCTGTAACAGAATCTAGAGTCATTGGCTTCCAGTTCTTTATTTCTATGCTACCTGTATAACACAACAAAACAATGTCTCCTCATATACAATGAAATCAATCGATAAATCAATCAATCAAACATACGGTCAAACAATCAATCAATCAATCAATTCATCAATGAAACAAACAATGGTCAATCAACTGAATCAATAAAGCAATCAATAGCAGACATTTGTATAGTTTAAGCACTCTTTATTAAGTCTCAGAACACCATAGCCCATACAATATCATCCTAAGTAATTTGTCAATTTTCCAGTTGTCAGCAGTATATTTTTAATTTTTAAAGAGACTAAAAATTACTTCATAAATAATAATAATAATAATAATTTATTTTGAAAGTGTATTTCAGCATATTGTTGTGCAGTATATATAAATGAATTTAAATGAATTGACAAATTTGACATAAAATTGATACAAATCCCTAACAATCTTACTCGATAAGCAGGATGTCACGAGTTCGAGTCCCAGCCAGGTCCGTCTCGGATGAGCTAGAAGATTACGGCTCTGATATTACATAAAGATGTAAAAATGTAAAGGTGGCGTGCCATGTTCGTAACCGAACGTAGGCGCGGACCTGATCTCGATTCTGAGCGATTGCAGCACACAGGTGAGCAAGTCATTAATCTGACGGTGAAATCGCCAGCCCCACTCTATAAGATAAAATTTGATACTTGGGTCATATACGCCAGCCAGACCTGTGGTAACCTTCACAATCTTCCAAAGTCGCCTACTACGTACTAGATTGAATACAATTAAAATAACCGATCCACGAAGGGATGGAGGGCTTGGTTTGCCGATATATTATATCAATGAGCTCCGGGGTTAGGACTTACCTCTAGCACCGACGATCAGTGAGTCAGGGAAGCCTAGAGATCTCATAGCAGCCTCTACAACACTGTGAAAGCTTGTGTCTGGGTCTATAAAGATGTGTGAATCAAACTCTAATGTAGAGTCCAGTCTGGGAGCTGATCCCGCACCACCGTTGACAGAAGGCACACCAGTTACTCGCTCCACCAAACAGCGCAGTCTCATCTTACTCATGCAATCTCCTACAATCAATCGATCAATCAATCAATCAGTTGTTTATAATAATCATACATCAAAACACTTCATAGAACAGGAAACAAAATACAAGTAATAAACTGAGGCCGAGCACAAAACAACTAACTTTTAACTTTTTCTAACTCTTCTGGACTATAACATTTACAGTCATACACATGTCATATAAATAGTAAATACAATTCAATACTAGTAATAATATGAATAATGAGTAAAATTGTTAATACCATTATCAGGCAAAGGAGGAATTGCAGGAGCAATTGCACATTGCATGAGTCAATATATACAAAATGTACAATCATACATAAATCTATAAAAATGTGTATATGTATGTGTATATTGTATTTACGTAAATGCAAATAAATATGCACATATAAAATTATACCGGTACCGGTATACGACTAAATATTACATATCTATCTATGCAGTGCTCTGCCACGTGGCAGGTCCCAGACAAAAATTCATACACACAATCAACTATCTCGCTCTGTAATGAGCACACTGTCGACCAACCTAATAAGTCCGTCTTATCACAAAGGCTTTGCCATTTTCCGCACCTAAAATGATGCCTTTGTTCAAGGAAAATATAGGTCTCTGAGGTGGTTTTTCATTGCCTTCCTCAGTATCTACGTTAGTCAGCTCTTACGAAACACGTGGAGTTATCGGTTGGACAATTCTCAAATATCCCGGACCCAACACGGGTTATATTACAAGCTTAAGCTAATATTACAGATAAGCCTATATTATATACACTATAGGCCAGCATTGTAAGCTTATTGTAATACTTCAATTCATATGTAATAGAAAAAACCATGTCCTTTATAGAATTCACTACTAAATCAACATTTATATTCCAGTCCAGAAGTATTTAAACACGAAGATAGCCATAGTATGCAGAAGAGGGGCGAGTATATAGCAATATTCAATGGACTTATTATTTGCAGACCTACAGGTAGGCCAATTTTATTTACGCCAACAAACACACCAATATCTACATACAAATAAATATTTATAATCGCTCACCATCCTGAACAAGTTAGTTATTATTATTATGTTGTTGATGTTATTAGGATTATAATCATAATCATCAATCAAGCAATCAATCCATCAACAATTCAAACTAGTTATCTATCAAGGATTCGTCAAGTGTCATGTCCAAGGCAAGATTTCTGCATAGTCTTCGATCTTATTCATTATTGATTTAATAATGAACCCAAACAAGTTGATCCATCGATCTTCAAACCTACTTTACAAGATACATATTGCGTTGGCGTTTTCTTAACATAGCATGCTCGTACAGTCTTTAAAATTATTATGTCAAATAAAATTTTCCATAAACCCAGCCCAAATAAACAACATAAACCCATAAATACAACCGTACGTAATGAATAGGTTTATTAGGCTACATAGTCATTTTCGAGTATTAAACTTAAGTTTTTCTTATATTCAGAACAGAGTGTTGTACAGACAAGGGGGCTCATTCCAAACTAAGTGATACAGGAAACAGTTGACATCACGATGAAATCCCAATTCTTGACAGATACGTAAGTCATACAAATTAAAGTTTTTCGAGCATTATCGACACAAAACTAAAGGAATTTTACCCGGTTTAAGAAGCCAGTTATATTGCATGTATTCAACAGACTATAAACAAGAATAAAAGGCTCAACAATCTAACGCATCCCGGCTGTTTTCAACATTGCTATTGAGCTGGTGTGAGGGAAGCTAACGAAAGAACTATGACTTCTATTATGAAATCTTTTGTCATCTGATATCAGAGCCTATTTCTGCTCCATGATTTTGTGATTTATGTAATCTGCTTAGCAGTTAAAGCCTGAGCGGTTCAGATAAAGAAACAGTTAATGTTCTCACTAGCTGCATTCTATTGCAACACTCTAGTCTTGAGAGTCACCCGACAGTGGATTATTATAAATCATATACAGAATAATGACTACAACAATATAACTCATAACGCAATAATATATACTTCTAATACACAACCGCTTAACGATAATATAACTCTTAAACCTTTGCACAATCAGCTAGGCGCCACACAGACTGCTCATATAAGTATCTAGCGATTTTTTTAATTATAATAAAGAATTTGAATAGAAATGAATCTGGATAAAGAGAAGAGATTTAGAGGAATGTTATAGAGAGCATACAACATTCGCTCTGTGTGTATGATAAATGACCATTACCGGGAAATTAGCTTACATGAGCGAAGATTTTAACTATTTGAAACTTACAATAAATCAATGTTCAGAGAATCCTACAAAAAAAAATCATTTGGACAAATCGGACTGTGTACAATACAAGGCCTGCGCAGTTGATTCTTTCTCTGAAATCATCCTTGGAAAAGACTCGGGATATGCAATGATAATTGATAAATCATAAATGTAATCAGGAGGACCCGGTAAGATTAAGAACGTTAAATCCAGACTTTAAATCCTCATTGCTATGTTTTGTATTGTAATCATAACTTAAAATCGAAGTGAGAACAGGGATATTAAAGACGTATGCGATATATTTTAAAAATAAAGATAAGCTTACACTATCATTATAAGAAAACAGCAATAAATCTAGCATACTCAGCGTGGCCGCTGCATGACATTTTGTGGTAAACAAAATTAAAATTCTCAAGAATGTATTAAAGATCAGAATTAGTATGAGGCGTATACAACTATACATTTTATTAAGGTAAATGTTTAAACATTTGCAGACAAAAACAAAATGTCAACTTCTGCTAATAAATAAAGCTGTATTAAAACATTACAACGATCAAATGTACTAAGTCATTGAGAGAGAGAGAGAGAGAGAGAGAGAGAGAGAGAGAGAGAGAGAGAGAATGTATACTATACATATTATACATGAGG
>JAQFZF010001074.1:0-14994 GCA_034695365.1 Enchytraeus norvegicus | reverse complement strand
TGACGTCACTGTGTAGTTCTGAGAGAAGATCGTCACTGCAGTTGTTGAGTGATTTTGAGCCACCTAGTTATGAGAGGGTCATGGAGACCGATCAGCTGATAGTGAGGTGTGAGCAAGCTCAGAAAGAGCGGAGGCAAGCCAGAGAATATGGGCAGGTGACATCTGAACAGCAAGGGCAAGTTTCTAATCAGCAGCAGGAACAGCAGCAGAATTTACAGCAACTGCAGCAGCAGCAACCGCAGCAACAGAATCTGCAGGAAATTTGTATTCAGATGTCTTGTCAGCAGCAGCTAGGGCAGCTTCAAGAATCGATGTCGTATAATCAGCAGCAGCTGCAGATAGATCAGGAAAGGCATCATTCGAACAGCTTGCTAAACACACATGTTGAATGCCACATTCAGGAACATCAGCGCCACCACGAGCCATCAGTTCAAACAGAATTTGAACAATACAGGTCACAAATCGCTGGAAATGAAACTGACAGCGAACTACATGACCCTACAATTAGTAATTCTGAAATTAATGAGCTATTGCCAAAGTGTGACTATATATTGCAAGGCAATCCCCATTCAACAATGCCAGATGATGTAGGCATGTCACAACTTAATCCACTCTCTTCACAGATGTTTGAACGGGAATCCAAAATGTGTCCATCGTCCTCACAGGTTCGTGAGTATGACATCTTTGGCTCGGATACAAGCTATCTCAGTCGAGCATCAGATATGGTGCCTCTTCTGGAAGATACCAGTGCCATGGGCAGCTTCATAACAACCGAAAGTTCCCATCATATAATCTGTGATACTGAAGATAATCTGGAAATCATCCGTGAAGTTACAAGCAATCCAGCTGAAACGAGCCAACAAATGGAAGCAGTCGCTGACATTAGAGAGCTGACGCCAATCTCTGCGAGCATAGAAATAGCAAAGCTAACGAAGCTAGAAGGACCGAAGATGAGACAACAAACGTCAGCTGTTTCCGGTGATTCTGGAGCATGCGCAGTAAACAACAACAAACCGCGTTACACCGGTATTACTCCGCCACCGAACTATTGTGAGCTGTTACAAGAGTGGTGTCGCCGGGGAATCAAAATCAACACAAAGTTGTTGGTGACACCACCACCTCCGTACAGAGACGACCCTATCAGTCCTCCAAACACGGGATCTCACTGATTTAAGTTAACCTTCAATGAATTCACCACTATGTTTGTCTTGGTGAGGCTTTACTGTTAAAAGTCTTGGTCTTCTGGTGCGGTTTCTATCTATGAAGACCACGATTTGTAAAGCTAAGTTTTACGTCTGTTTCCTTATCGAAAGATACTTTCAGACACGGAGCCTGATGAGCTACATTGTAGGTAGGCCTACAATTTAGCTCATATTGCATTGCCTTTAGATAAATTGAATGATTTGAGGCTGGCGCTCAATATGCTTTGACGATTCCTTTGACACTCTGACGATTCCTTTGGCATGCGAAATAGACAAAACTACAGCTTTTTGCGTAATTTTTTAATAGTAGTTATAATAGTAACAACACCGTTAATAATAATAATAATAATAATAATAATAAAGGTTTTACGTCCCTTTCCTCATCAAGGAATGATGTCATGGACGTCATTTTTATCATCGTTAGTCTATTTAGGTTGGAGTCGATCTCGCCGACTAAAAGAACAGAGATTTTATTAACAATCCATATTTATTATGCCCACCTGCATACTATCAGTTTGCAATTACCTACGCAATATTGCTGTAACATAGCTTCGTTTCTTAGTCCAAATAAAATAAAATTTTGGATTTCTTTCTATTTGTCACTCACAACGTAATTTTATTTCTAGTATTCTACATGTATACACATTTTTATAATTGAGCTATGTGATATTTTTTATAATATATTTACTACTATGATATTGAAATTGTGGTTCATACATTGTCCATTTGACATGGGCTAGTTTCAATTTATTAGACAGTTGTGTTATTTTAAATGTTGTACTAATTTATGTTTAAGTTATGTTTAACAATTATAAACGTCACTGTTATTTCGCTTATAATAATCGTGTTAAAAGAGTATGCAAGGTTTCAGCCTTCATGGCGATGTAACTTAGAAATGATACACCTCTTTCTCGGAAGTTTCTAGATAGATGATAATCATATTAACCTATTCGATTCTTCAGATTGTTACCGTACACACTATTCCGTTATCAATTAATTGGCCTAGGTGAGCTGTTTTGAAGATTGTCTAAACCAGCGTTTCTCAAACTCGACTGGGTCGCGATCCAATAAAAATATAAAGTTTGATGGCGACACGCCAAGCTTTTTCATATGGATCTGTCATAGACTATTTAGCGTTTTCAAAATCATGAATGAGTAACTTTTTAAGTCGTACAAAATAAGATGTACGTGAAAAGTGTAAATCTTCATATAGGCTTGCGAAAATAAGAGTTTGATCCTTGTAGGCTTGTATTGAAATAATAATATTTAATAAATATATTTTACTCAGATCTCGGCGACCCACTGGAAAGCTATCGGCGGCCCACCTGAGGGTCGCAACCCACAGTTTGAGAAACACTGGTCTATACGGCAATAATTAACTTTTATTGCCTACTTGTAATTTATTATAATTGATTATTAATTATAATTATATACATTCTAATTAATATATAAATATAATAATATAAGAATATATTCTGATAATCATTAGCCTGTTGATGCGTAGATCAGTGGCTAAATTGGTAGGGTCGTGAATTTTAAAGATGCACTACTAAATCCTTCATGGTTCAATTCCACTCGAGTTCATTAATAATTAAGATTGTTCTTAGTCCTATAGCTAAAAAACGCAAATCATATAATTGATATAATAAGGGTCAAAATCTTGACTCTAGTACAACGTGTAGAAATATCTAATGCAATCCGTCACTATTTAATATTAATCCAAAGGGGCGCTGCTTTAATCCAGGACGCAGTCCGTCTGTGATAGTGCCTTGGGGATGAAACTAATCTAAAAGGTGTATTAAGGATTATTATTCATCTGCAATAAAATTATCCTATCATTGATTGGAACATGGGAGAGCTGGCAAACCAAAGTTGCTGGAACGTTGTAATTATTGTCTAATGCTTAATTGCTTATCATATTTTATATGTTTATTTAATACACATATTTGTGTGGTTAAAAAGTTTTAACTACGACACCATCTTATGCTGACGATGCTGGAAGTTTTTATTTTAAAAATATGTTGCTCCAAAGTTGATATTTTATGTTGACCCACGTTTATAATTTTAATTCAAATTGTGCACATTTAGATTCGCGTATATTTTGGTGGAGTTTTTTATTCATTTCATTTTTATTTAGTTACTCTTTGGGATCTGTGTCACTTTTTATTTAAAAAAATTATTCACAATTTAACAGCACACCCTTTCTATCTCACTCTTTCCGTCTTTAACATAATTTATTTATATTGTCCGTTACATACCGGATGAACATTTTACTCCTTATTTACTCCTTTACTCCTAATCAATGATTATCAATCTATTCTCTTTATTACAATCTCTCTCTCCCTCTCTTGCTCTCTCTCTCTCTCTCTCTCTCTCTCTCCCTCTCTCTCTCTCTCTCTCTCTCTCAAACTACTACATTTCAATTATTTTAATTCTTTCTCTTCTTCGTGTAATTTGCAACACTTCTTACTCATTCCTCGAGCATTCGAGGAGTACGGGCGACTAGGTTATTTATATCACAATTGGAGAACTGGGCAGATTGGAACTTTTTATATTCGCAACAGTAACTGTTGATCATTATTGATAATTTCATGTTATTTTATAATGAAACAAACTAAAAAGCTAAGTTTCACGTCTGTTTCCTTATCGAATGATTCTGTCAGAACGGACCTGGCGGGAATCGAACCATCAATTGTATTACCGACTACGCTATCCAATCGTGGCAATATAAAGATGCCTACATAGACCTGCACGTAGGCCTACACTACAGTACCCTAAACTCGTTTTAGCAGTTTTCCTAGGCATATTGACAATATTAAATATTAAGCACGCTATGTCTATTTTAAACACCGTTGTTTCAGCTTAAATTATTTTATATGTTGGCTATGTGGTCATGCAGCAAATAGATTTTGTTTGTGTGAAGTAATATTGGACTGTGTGCTTGATTTTATAGGCTCTGTGTCATAACGGGAAGCTTTATATCACCTTATCCCCGAGACTTCTACTCATGGTATCGGTAGACACATGACAGAGCGAATGTTAAGCTAACGGGACTGCGTAAAAGCTAAATTTAACGTCTGCTTCAGCACCAAAAGGATACTGTCAGAGACGGGCCTGGCTGAAAATTCAACCCGTATCTTTCTGCTTCTCAAGCAACTGTGATATCGACTAGGCCATCCAATCCGGGACGCTGAAATGTGATGCAATGAAATGTAATGCATTGAGATGTAGTGCAATTTAATCCTAGCAAACATGCAAAATTTAGTAATAAAACCAATGTTATTACGAGGAATTAATAATTATTATATGTGCTGTATATGTAGGCCTACATCATTTTATTATTGGTAGCCTACAGTTCTTTCGCTGTCTTACTTTTCTGTTTCTATTCGTGTTCCATGATAGTTTAACAGCAGTTTGCTCGTCACAAGATGACGTCGGTGACGGTATCGGATGGGTACCGAACCCGTGGACTCTTGTTTACAAGACAATAATTCTGACGATTAGACTATTCAGCTGGAACTGAGAAATAGTAAAGTTTTAGAATTAATAAACGACTTCTACGTTTATATTACTTCGAATTGGGTGACCACCGTAGATGCTGAGAGGCAATCTATCCATCTATCCAGATCTCTGCCACGTAGCAGGTCCAAGGGCAAAAATTTATACACACAATCGACTATCTCGCTCTTTAATGAGCACACCATCGACTAACCCAATAAGTTCTTCTCATCACAAAAGCTTTGCTTTTCTGCGCCTAAAATGATACCTTTGTTCAAGTAAAATGTAGCTTTCTGAGGTGGTTTTCCATTGCCTTCCTCAGTATCTGCGTTAGTCTGCTCTTACGAAACACGTGCAGTTATCGGTTGGGCTATTCTCAAATATTCCAGACCCAACACGGGAATAGCAAAGCATACATTTGTTAAAATGCGATATTGCTTATTAACCCTATGTTAAATTAAACAATGTCTTTTAGTATGTAAACTCATCCTATCCACGATTATAACAGTACACCTGCTCTAGATTCGATTAGATCATTAGAGAGTAAAATTTCTGAAGGAAATAAGAAAATAAATGAAACAAATAGAAAATAAATAAATAAATAAATGAAGGAAAGAGAATCGGTATAAGGGATAATTAAGTTAGCTGCCTAATGATAAAGAATATTTGTATAAAGTGATAGATGTCTGCTACCTTATTACTTTGTTTTCATTATTTTAACCTTCGTAGGCCTACTACATTTAACCTTCGTAGGCCTACTACATTTAACCTTCGTAGGCCTACTACATTTAACCTTCGTAGGCCTACTACGTTTAACCTTCGTAAGCCTACTACATTTTAAATATGTAAAACTACTTTTACCTATTTTTTCGCAGGTAGTCTCAGTGGACTTGTAATTGGTACGTAGCATACTATTCTCTTTTAGTTTAGTGCAACTCAGACGTGCCTAGGCTAATGTAGATGTGTTTATTTAACATTAGGCTAATAGAAATAAAAATGATAAAGGTTAACGTTCGTTTCCTCATCCGAGGATGATGTCAGTCAGGTAAGTCATCCTTGAAAAAAATAACAAAAGTTTAACGTCAGTTTCTTAATGCAAGATCCAAGAATGATGTCAGGGAATCGGGGACATCCAGAGATCTAGGACTATTAGTTTATTTCTGCGGATTAAGGATTATCCCATTTAGTAACTAACTGATTTTTATAATGAAATAGTTAATTCAAACGAAGAGAGGATTCAGTGGCGTGCAAGTTTAATAATTCATTAATTGATTCATTAATTGGTTGACTCATCAATCGATTCATTAATCGATCGTTTCACTCTCTCGTTCATCGAATAGTGAAAGTGTTGGATTTCAGTTGAAAGCAAAAATTACATTTATAATAGCCAATGTTACAGTGCTGTAAGTGATTGATTGATTGATGATTTGATGAAGCTCAAGGCCAAGGATGCTCAGTTGGATGCGACACGTGCTCCAGCCCCACAGTCTGCACTAAATGTTATCCACTCTATGGATTAGACTACACTGCTAGATGCTTCCGTAAGTTTATTAAACATAGATTGACATAGGCCTACCTCTTACTCTACTATCGAGACAAAACTGTGTTTAACATTAAGGTTCAGAAGCACAAGGTGCTCCTCTACAAGACGGCTCGACACAATCGAGCAACCGTTTCAAAATTAGTTTAAGCTTATTACAGCTTTATCCCACATAGTACACTGCAGTTTAGTACACCTAGTGGAACGATAATAATAGTAGATTATAATGTAAAGCAGGAACGTGAAGAACTAAATGATATTAGAGATGCAATTCTTGTGGTGTTTCCTTCACATGTATGCCCTATGTGATTTTTTAGTAGTGTGAGACTATTCGCTTTAGTCAAATTTTTATACTGAGGAAGGCAACGGGAAACCACGTCGGAAGGCAGAATATATATATCCAAGCAAAAAAGATTACATTTTAGGTGTGGTAAAGGCATGGTCTCTTTGATTTGATTAACTTGATGATCGATGGAGTGCTCATTAATGAACTTGATAGCAGACTGTGTTTCTGAATATGTACATTGGATCTGCCATTTGGCAGTGCACTAGAGAGAGTGATACACTATAGCTTAGCACACATAATATTACATCTCTAAGTTATACGTAGGCAATCGGTATAATATACATTAGGCATCCCTGCGGCATAAATTGTTATATTATTTAACATTATAAACATTGACTGTCATTGTAAAGTAGTCTCGAAGTTCGATTTCTGTAAAAATAAATATTCGATGGTCTGTCGTTTCCATTGTCCAACGATGCGAGGGACTTTCAAAGCATCACTATATTGATTGAATGAATTATTTAACAAATTATATGTAACAATTTATGTTATTTATTTTTGTGATTGCTTGCCACGCAGCCTGCAATGAAGATAACTCAGGATGTCTGCTGTGTACCAACACCACCGTGTGTGATATCTGCGTTAAGTGTGGCCAACAGGGTCCGGATAAGTATGGTAGTAATACGTGCAGCGGTGAGTTACACTATACACATATACACTATATCATTTAGTGAATTATTAGTGTTTCATTTTTTTTAATTTTTTTTTTGTTTGGTTAAACTGCTACCATGTTGGTGAATAATAAATTACATATAGGTATATGTAGTAAATGACCATGAACAAGAAAGATAAAATTGATGTTTATTGCTTCACAAAATATTTGTATAGATAAAAGTCTATGTTTAAAAATCTCCGAAACTCTGAAATGCCGTCTCGCTGAAGGTGCCTTCTGATCTCACATTGCTACGGTTTATGTTGCAACCTTCGACAGGTCATGACACTTTAACACCTTTCTTCTTCCAAACTACCACAGTGGCATTTATCATGAAACGACGTTTTATAAATATAGGCCTACTCATAGCTTGATTGATTGGTTGATTGATTGATTTATCGATTGATTGATAGGTTGAATGTGTGATTGATTGATTGAGTGATTGATTGATTGAGTGATCGCTTGAATGAGTGATTGATTGATTGATTAATTGAGTGATCGGTTGATTGATTGATTAAGTGATCGATTAATTGATAATGATTGCTATGCAGATTGCTCACCGAACTGCGCGTATTGTGGCAAAAGTGGCGGAGGTAACTGCGATGTCTGCAAATCTGGATTCAGCAAAGTTGGAATACAATGCCTCCGTAAGTTGTTTAAAATCTTCTTTTTATTTCACACATGTCAATCACACGTGTTTACAGGGTTTCCTTTATTAGTTTCTGTTTTTTGGTATTTTTGTAGTCTTCTTTTCCACTGGTTAATCGTACCACTGCCGTAAAGAGCGCACCATGTAGCAACCGCCGTTACACGATTAACCAGAGCTGTTACTATATTATTGATACGATTTCCAGCTACTAATTCACAATAATTACAGGCCAACCGATTTTAGGTCATAAGGTTTTGAGCTATTCAATGGATATTTAATACTTCTTCCCGTTCTTGGATTGGCATTGACTTCATAGTGCTTGATGTTGTCATTAACGACGGTAGCACTGCAATCAACAATTTTTGTTGTCCTTGTTTTCAGGCTACTACATGTTGAAGAATTTTCACTTTAAGTGAAAATTTAAGTTAACATTATTTTACCGTACTTCTGAATTCTAATTTGATTAAATAGATAGATAAATTGTTTCGTTAAGTATTGGTCTACTAGGGCCCAACCTATATAAATATAAGTTTCTATTCATCAGACTTCACAATTTATATATTTTATTGCATTATTTCGTAATCATAATTTTGAATTCATAATTATTTAATATTTTAAATTTTAAATAGTAATTTTTCAATTATTGACAAGTCCGTAGTTAAATTGAGGCGTAACACGGCGGAACGCCGTTCCAGCGTCCAGTAAAATAGCTACCAGCGTTCCGGGCCCTGCCTACAGCAATGAGGTGATGGACCCTTTGAACATTTAACAGTTCCAGGGACTTTTAATTTGCAATTTAACCATTGAATTAGTTTCAATATTATCTTGGAGACAATATTGTTTCTGAGGGGTCTCCTTAACCAGTGACTGCGTTAAACGGCTTCTACGAAACACGTGCAGGCATCGGTTATCCTTATGTTTGCCGGATCCAATGAACATAAAAGGATGGCTTTTTATGTTTATCTATCGTAGCATGCCCGTTGAACTGCGCCAACTGTAATGCTATGACGAAAAATCAGTGCAACTACTGCAATACAGGGTATGGACTGAATTCTGATGGAAAGTGCAAAGGTATAAGATATAAAAAAATAAATTTATTGATCGAAACCCAGATGTCCCTGATATCGCCATCGGGTGAGGAACCAGACATGAAATCCTATATTGTATTTCATTGTATTTGATTGTTGCACTACCAATGTCAATCTTTATAGGTTGCTTTGTGAGTAACTTTATAGACGGTGAAAATTTCTATCCTATTTCATATAGGTACTAGTTTATGTTAAAAATCTCCAAAACTCTGGGATGCCGTCTCGCTGAAGGTGCCGCGGAACCAAATTGCATTAAAGGGTCGGCGTACCATTGACTTCGATTGCTATAAATACGGAGATTTTGTGAAACGGCAAACGTGTTTGCTTCGGGATCGAGTGATGGCTCGAGGCGTGGGAACAATTCCCAGATCAGTCGACAGAATATTTCCGGCACCCTTGGGCACGGGTGCGTATCGGTGCCTGGATGAAAGAAAGCTAATCGTGTACCTACGCTGGTTGCATTGTGAGCCCGTAGGAAGAAAAACTCCATCAACTAAGAAATGAAACTAGCATGTGCGTCTTTCATGTGTAAAAATATACGGAAATTTAAAAAAAATCTAGAAATAATGAAATAATTTATTTTCCTTATATTTGTCAGCCTGTGGAGCATTCTGCCAGTCCTGCTCGATGACCACATTGGGACATTGTGATCCAGGATGGTGTATGACTGGTTACACAACAAATTCTACTAATGATTGCGATTGTAAGTCAACTATCAAATTATTTTTTACCAATTGGATGCTAAAGGACATTTTCTAGAGCTTCTATATAATAGGTATATCAGAGACGCAAGAAACAGCGAAGGTAAAAGTACTGGCAGGAGCCAGTGGCATATTCAGTTATGTTTCCGACTGCGGATCAGTATGTGCGGGTTCGAATCCAAGGCTCGCACTGATATCCTTTCTAGAGATGAAACTGACGTTAAATTCGGCTTTAGTCTTTAGCCTAGGCCACACACGAGGTGCAACGCCTTCATAAGTCTGGAAAAAGATCGACCAATTGGTCTAGTACACAGAAGCCATGGCCCAGACCACTTTGCTCTTCATTTCAATATCTGCGTTGGTCGCCTCTTACGAAACTCATGCAGTTGCTGATTGGTATATTCTCGAGTATCCCGGACCCAACACGGGATATAATGTACAGTATGGATCAGAGTCTACTAAACCATTTGGCTGGTTATTTTTCAGTAATTTCTTGTAAGATTTTTGAAGGATTTCTATAATTAGAACAAAAAACTTTCAGATGCACAATTCAAACATGTTTGTTTGATATGCATTGTAGTCGTACTTTATATACTTTTTTCGTACTTCTTTCCCAGACTGTTTTCTGATCACCTGACCATCGCCGTTTTTTTGGGCCTCGTTATTTTTATTTTGTTTTATTTTTCTCTTCAGTCATAAATATCTTTTCAAACCGCTATGAGTGAAACGATTTGTAGTTATATATGCTGATGGGACGTCCCTGATATCATCCCTGGATGAGGAAACGGACGTTAAACCTTTATTATTATTATTATCATTATCATATGCATTTTACCTCCCTGCCGTCATCTCTGGATGACGTAATGGACGTTAACATTTTATTATTATTATATAATGATAATATGTTAAGCTTAGAGTTATAGTTGTCTCTGATATCGTCGTCAGATGATGAAACGAACGTTAAATTCGCATTGATTGATTGATTCTATGTCTATAATTATACTACCGCAGTATTCCCTGCAAATTGCTCTAAATGGGACGTAGACAGTCTTAAATGCCTGGCTTGTAACACTGGCTATGGATTAAATGCGGAAGACGGCACCTGTAAGAAAGTGTAGAGGTAGGTTTAAAATATAGATTACTAGTAGTAAAAGCCTTAAAAAGGATCTCTACGGAACATTGCACATCAGTCTATAGTCCACACAGTTAGTGACCCACACCAGCAGACAGACAACAATTAGCCAACAATTAGTACATTTCACATCAGACAATAGCCCACACAGTAAGTGACCAAGAACCAGCAGCCAAACAACAATTAGCCAACAATTATCTACGGCTCACAACTTGGACGGCTTCCATATAAGCCACGCAGGCCTACTGGAATAATAGGCTACAGGGCTTGTTGTCTCAGTCCGTAATTTTCCCAGAAACGATTGGCGAAATTGTAAAATGTGTCCGTGTTGGATCCGGGTAACTTGAGAATCGACCAAATACGGCGTTTGCATGGTAGGAGTCGACTAACGGAGATATTCAGTGAAGTAGTCTTTCTCATTATATTTTTGTACTTGACCAATTGATCGCTCAAATTTCAGACCTGTAGAGATCTTGCAACACAGTTTGTGGTCAATGACAGCAAGGCTACTTTCCTCTTCACTGTTTAAGAGCCTCTGAGATATATAGTAGGCCTATATAGAGGCGCTACAAAATATCCTTTATGTATTGAATTAACTAATCATTCAATCCCCTCTCTCTTTCTCTCTCTCTCTCTCTCTCTCTCTCTCTCTCTCTCTCTCTTAATGCCCTGCCTTACGGCAGGTCCATGGCGAGTTTTTATGCCATATTTTCTTGGAGACAATTGTTTCTGAGGGATCTCCTTAACCAGTGACTGTTTTAGTCGGCTAATACGAAACACGTCAGCTTTCGGCTGGTCTATTCTTATGTTTGCAGATCCAACAGTGCATCTCAATCCACTAATGTATTTAAAAAGCGAATGTAAAATATCACAGTATTGGTCGCTCAAATTCCAGACATGCAGAGATCACAGTAGCGCTTTTGGTACAATTCCGAGAACTATACTGTTAAGTTGTACGTATCTGACATCACATCAGCCGATGGTAATGTCAGAGACGTACAACTTAACCGAACGTTCCTCACCCGACGTTCTTTGTTAATATTTCTATTTTGTTTGTCCTATTATTGTTTAAAAGTTAATCCTACTATTGTTTAAAATTTGCATTGAGATAAACAAATAAAAGAAAGTTACATAAATTGCCTGACGTAACTACACCTGATGAAACATAAGACTTTTTACTGTTTATAATCAACTGCTGTCATAATAGTTATTGTAATGAAGCTTTTTATTAATTTCCGTATTTAATTTTGTTTTTGTTGTTGTTTTTTTGCAGCTTGTGGACCTGTCCTTCTCTATGGTTACCATTGGTCACTGTGACCCGAGTAAGTGCATCAATGGCTTCACCAATAATTGTACCAACGATTGGGAATACAATAATTAATTAACAGACATGGATCAATCAATCTATGAAAACATTTAAGGCAACTCTTCCAAGTGTTGATAATGAACAGTGGAAGAAAAAGTATCCTGAAATGGACGGTGTTTTGCAGAACTGATCCACACAATATTTTTTTTAAGTTAACATAAATGATCTTATAGTTCGAATAAAATGTAAAAAATATATTAAAGATGTAAACTTGGCAACTTGCAAAGATATAGTTATTCGTCCTATCTATATTTATATTGCATAAAATAAACATATTTAATTTGCCATTCGGGCATTAAAGGGATTTAATCTCAACTTGAAAGAATCTTGTATGGAACAGTTCTGCAAAACACCATCCAAATTTCCTCAAATATTTTAAGCCATGGCAAATATTTGAGTAGGACCTCTTTAAGTCTGGAGTTTAAGATATAATTCTAAACCTCCACGGGTTCAAATCCCAATCGGGGCCGTCCCTGACTGTATTCGATACGGATACCTCTACCTCCTTGGATACGGAAACAGACATTATACTAAGCTCAACACCTATTCAAACCTATGCGTGCTGTCATCGATCGTCGTTCAAAGTGAAACAGGCTAAAAGCACTATATTTTTTCACTATATTTAAACCTGCATTAGGCCTATATTTTAATAGAAAATTCAGATGGTATATGTGGAGATTGATTTGGAAAGATACCGGTTCTATATTAACTTTTTAATAGCTTCTTTCGTTTAATTGTAACAAAATACAGAGTTCATTGGACTGACTGTAACTTATTTTTTATCCTAATCCTGTAGTAAAAATAGTACAGTATATATCCTGAAATAATATTAATTCTCACTGTCAGTGCACTGCCTAACGAAAGGTCCATAGCATACGTGTGTAGTTAACTGTAGAGTTTGTCTTCAATATTTTTCTTGGGCGATAATAATTCTGAGAATCCATATGACGTATCGCTACAAATGTATCGGCTTATTTATGACCGGTAGTGCATATTTATCACCAACTTCAGGTTGTGCTAAACGTCAAACGGATGCTCACGTTTTGTTGTCAAGATTATACATTAATCTCGATATAGCATACAAAATTTTTTATTATTATTATTATTATGTGGAGCTTATTTGATTTTTTTTCAATTATCCAAAACTGCAGTATATTAATGCTTAAATGAGTCAAAGGTTGACACATACAAGATGGCTTTCTATCTGTTCCGATCTCAGCAATCAATGAATGCGCAGTATTTCAAAATATCCATTAAGTCTTGAATTTTATTTTCGTTTTTTAGTCGAATATAGCTTTACACGTGCCAATCGCACATGTTTGACATTTTCGCGCCAGAATGCGTCTTTTTTTACTACTACTCTCCACTTCTGATTATCTATCTTTGCCTTTAGATAGCGTACAAGGACAGCCAGCGCAGATATTCGAATAATCTTCCAACACCCTTGAATTTTTATTTTTATTGTCGACTGACACGGAATTTGATCCTGGGTCACTTTCATATGAGGCAGACACACTACCGATGTCGCCAAATCCCCCCCCCCCAATTATAATGGGGGGGGGGGGTCTATTAGAATAGGGCCTATTAGTTTTCTGAGGTGTTTCCTTAACCAGTGACTGCGTTAGTCGGCTTCGACGAAACACGTGCTGCTCTCGGTTGGTCTATTCTTATGTTTACCGGATTTAACACTGCTTATATATAATTATATAATATACAATTATATATAATTATGTCAATATTATTATTATATATTAATCAATACATTTTACTTGCAGTGCATGTGTTTTAGATTTGCATGTCGCTGCAATTGATGGAATCGAAAAACTTGGTACCAGCTTATTAATTTATCAAGAGGCTCACAGTATAAGCAAAATAACATGGTACACGAATATACACATAGATCCGAAACTGGCAGAATTTCAGTTAATGGAGGCAGAGGTGTAGCGAGGAGGCAGGGGGAAACAGATGTCCTGGGCATAGCTACGAGATTAGGGAGAGGGGGGGGGGGGGGGGGGCAGAATTTGAGGAATTTTATAGAGCACGGAGATATGTTTATAGTAGATTAGAGTAAAATGATAATGGGTAACCTATAACATATTAATCTTTATGACGCCAGATGGCAGATAACCAACCGACAAACACGCAATAGACGTTAAATTCGGAACATTTTGCAATTAGTACCATCGGGGTCGTTTCAAGGAAATTTTAAGAGGGGTATTTTCATAGCCCTAAATTTCGTGAAAGCTACTTTTTCAAAGGGGGCAGATTAAGGGGGGGGGCGGTAATTTCTTTTTACATTTTGATGAGTCAAATTGTCATAGTTTTTAATCGAAGGGCCATGGCCCCGCTACTTAAATTAGCGCCCGTCTAGCACATGCTATAGGCCTACTATGACATTGTGGCAATATTCTAACCTGTTTTCTTCCGTGTCAAGTTCCTATGTTATGTTTGCAATAATAATCCTCAAGACGTGTTTCTCCTTTTAAGGATTAGAAATTTAGACAAACTTGCAATAGTTTCTGCTAAGTTTGCGCACGGTTGAGTCACCATAGACAATTAATAAGTGGGACTATTATAAGAATAATTTCCTTCGACTTGGAGATTGGTTGGAGTCTAAAACTGATTCCTTCTTTGAGGCGTTTTAATAGGTTATAGCAGTTGTGCACAACCTTGATGAGCCGAAGAGACGAGCAAAATTTGGTAAATTGGTCGCGGCCTGCACAATATTTTTCACCACGCATGAAGGGGTGACCGAATTTGTTTCTTAGAGACAAAAACGGGGGGAGAGGGGACTCTAGGGAGTCCAAATGGGGGGGAAAC
>JAQFZF010001073.1:0-14998 GCA_034695365.1 Enchytraeus norvegicus | reverse complement strand
AATTGTCTGATTTGAAAGAAGGAAGATCGGCAAATGGAGGAAATGTGACTTTTAAAATCTAAGTTAGAGTCAAAAATTACTCCCAGGTTACGCACAGAATCAGTTGGAGTGAGCGCAAGAGTTTGAAAGTATACCGCAGAATTAGTGACCTTGGAACGTTGTTTGTCATTACCAATCAGAATGTATTAAATGTAGGTTTAATACAGTCTGTATTGTATTGTATTTCATACTGTATTTCTGTATTATTATGTATTACATGTGTTAGTTTAAAATGTACTAAATGTAAGCCTACCATTTTATACATTATTGAAGACCGAAATCATCTTAAAATATTATTGAATGTTTGCAATAAACTTAAAATATGACTGCAAACATTAATTGGTAATTATGGAGTTGTGAATCAATTCTTCCAGGGGAGCCTGTAATTTTAATTATCAGTCATTTTAATTTCAAAGGACTCCCAAAGGTCGCTAACCAAAGAAGGTTTAGAACAACAACAGAACGGAATAATAAAAACAATATATTATTTACTCTATCCACATTGTTATTGATATCTATGAGAATTACATAAGTTAATTAATAAAAAAGTTTTAACGACCGTTTCTCAATCCAAAGTGAGGAATCGCCATGATCTTTTCTCTTTATTAGGGCCTACTTTTTTTATTATCAAAGTACATCGAACAGAAGCTACAATGACAGAGCACCCAAACACACAAAAAGTCAGAAAGAACAGCAACTGTTGTGAAAACTTAATTAAACAGGTAAGGTTATAAAATAATTGATATATTTTTGTCAGGATACGTCGAGGAACCAGAAGCTGGTCAATGTTGGAGCAATTGGAACAATTTGAGTCCAGGGTATAGATGAGCAGTCGCACCCAGGGAACATTATAGGAGCTAACTGTGCGTTACGAATAGCCCCCAAGTGTATCTGGGCTTGAATATGAATAAAGTCATTCATAAAAATAGCAAAAAAAAAGTAAGTCAAAAGGAACAGGCAACCACGAAGAGCAAAGTTGCTCTGTTGTCACTAACCAAGCCGTGGATTTATTATAAGTAGTTATTAAAGAAAAGGGTTAGCGACTGTGCTGCCTAATATCAACATGAAGCAGGCATGGTGAATAGAATTGCAAATAATAGTGCAAAATATATACAAGATAAAGAAATTAAATACAGAAAAAATTAGAATTTAATTTTTGGTGATTTGCGAGATTTATATTTATAAAAATAAAAATAAAGTCTTAACGTCATTTTCCTCCTCCAGGGAAGATGTCAGGGATGTTGTTACTGAAATAGACTTACCGATGTGAGCACAGAAGAGCAATTGAATGACTACTCCAAAGTAGAGTAAAATGCACATTGTATAAGAGTCTTTGATCGATTAGGAGTGTATTGATTCTAATAAGTCTATACACTCTTCTAATCCATTCCTGATTATAAATGTAATTAAACTAATACTAGACCTACAATTTATATTAATTATTAGTTATTACTTTAGTATAATAATCATTAAGTGCTTGAAAGTGTGCAATTATAATGACTAATTTCTTACATTATTATACTGATAATACCATTATTGTGCAACAAGTCTAGTAGAGCATCAAATGATTGTAGCATCTCTCTGCTAATGTCTCCAAGGCCTATGATCCAGCATCCGTGTTAGCAGACGTGTAAATCGCTCTAGGACAGTTCTGAAAAGCTAAAAGGCAAATCCAAGTTTTACGTCAGTTTCATATCTTGGAAGGATATCAGTGACGAGCGATTGGATTCGAACCGAGCACCTACTGATCCCCAGTCGGATATCTAACTGATCGGCCACTGGCTCCAGCATGTGGTTCTCGTTGTAAATAGCAATGGACTCTTTAAGACTTGATGGCGTTATAGTGTTTTCCCCGAGTGAGTTCGAATGATTTGAGAATTAATCCACCGACAACCGCACTTTTTCGTAAGAGGCGACTAAATCAAATGCAGCAGTGAAAAGTTAATGGCAATATGGAAATGATTTCTGTGTTATAGATTATTTGTCTTTCAAATTCCAGACTCGCTGAGGTCTATGGCAACAGTAACAGCAAGATGGCAATAGCAGTTGTGGCCTTAGGCTGCATGACTACCTGACTCTCCCTTGCCCATTTAGTGATACGGTGGTATTTTGCTTTGAGCGGAACTGTATAAATGTTCTTATTGATTGATAGGTTAATTGATAATGATATCATTATTCAATACCACAGTATAAAGTAAAGTTATCAAGCTAAGTTTAAGGTCTGTTTCCGTATCTAAGTACACTGTCGACCCGGCCCGGATCCGGATGGGACTCGAATCTCTGTCATCCTGCTTATCAGGGAAGCTTGCTATCGATGAGGCTATCCAAACCGGGGCATGATGATAACTATAAGATTACGATATCGAATAGTACACTTTAATATTGATGGATTATGCTCTGAAATGTTAAGGTAACTGAATAGACCAAGGTTCTTTCAATGAGCTCGATACTGCTCTCCTCTTAAGCACGATCAATGGTCTGTACAATCACAGCGCTGGCTGATCAAAAATCAATGTCGACTTAATACTGATTTCATGCTAAGCTATATTAACTTCAGCGCCTAGAATTTAACATAATCGCTCAACAATTACTGCCTAAATAAATGCTTAATTATTTTAATTTGTTGATTTATCTTACATAATAATTGCATAGATAACCATTAAACGTAATCCTAATATTATCGTTCGAAATTCTTTGTTTATCAAAATTTCTCAATCCAGCTTTTCAGTCTGAATGCAAAATAAATATTGCTACGTGCAATTCTAACACTATTGTGTTCATGGACAAGCGTAGCCTAGATCAAGAAAACATTTATTACGCTGCTAAAGCTCTTCGATGCCATAAACATAAAGGAAATAGGATGAAGGTGTGATTTTTCGCTGCTCTCCTTAGTCCTTATAATTATCCGCGGTAGTTATCATTTTGTTCAGGCGCAGTTGAATTGAATTTTATTCCACACGAATCAAGTAGCAAAACATGTACTAAATAACAGAGAGTTCGAAAAGGGATACAAAGGCCGCTGTTGTGTATGGAATTAACCCCCTTGAAAATGTAACCCCCCTATCGTACTGAATTAACCCCCGGTTAATTTATTCTAGAATATAATAACCCCCTACTGTATGGACATAACGCCCACCCTATGAAACAGATTAACCCCCCAATATAAATAACCCCTATGCTAAATCCTCATTGTATGATGCATTATTTTGTGGTTTGACATCTCAAATCAAGTCAATTAATTATACAAAATATTATATAGTATTTGTTTTTCCAAAACTGTACCACAATGGCAAATTTGTAACAATTACTTTATAGCTTTACTGACTGGGAGTTAGAATATTCTAACTCCCCGGGTTAGACTATTCTAACTCCCTATACGCTGTATAAAACTCTTTAGTCTTATTTGATACTTGGAATATAATTCCACAGTCCTTTCATGGTTGTGATATTCCCGTCATGTTACATTACGTTATTATAAGCTATTGGAATATATAACGTGAATATCGGAATATTGGAATATCGTAAATATTGGAATATATAACGTGAATATATTATTTCGGTTGGGGGTTAGAATATATTAACCGGGGGTTACTGCGTTTCAGAATATTTTAACCCCCCGGTTAAAATATTCTAACCGGGGGGTTAAAATATTCTAACCGGGGGGTTAAAAACTGGGGGGTTAAAATATGCTGCCTCACCGGCGGCGCTAACATGTACCTCGCACATAAATCATATAACTGTAGATCCATCAGTCAAAGACATGCAGTGCATATGATATACATAATATATACGCAATGTTACACATACACAAATATACAAACAAACGCATATTGAATTATTGCTATATACATGCATGGCATAATTAAGGGTAACCACTGACTTAACGGTCGCGATTGTGATTGGTTGATGAGAGGGCGATGCCATCTTTGTGCATATCAACCTTCGAGTCACCATAGCTAAGCATTAAAATATTACAGTTTTCAATAATATTTTTAAATATCAATTAGGCTTTACATAGTAATAAAAAAATATGCAGGATTGTTATATGACATATCAGGATTAATATATGTGCTTCACAACAACACGTGGGCATCCGTTTGATTGTTAGCACTCGCTGAAGTTTGTGATAGTAAATGTGCACTACCGGTTATAAATAAGCTGAAATATTTGTAGTGATACGTCATAAGAATTCCCGGAATATGCACGCCATGCAGCTATATAATAATTCATGATGTTCAGTTAATACAATTACCGGGTAACTTCGATAACTTCAGTTTCAGCTAATAAGGGTGTAATAATACAGTGTGATACAATAAGGACTTCACGTCCTTGTCATCGCCTGACGACGACCTCAGGGATGTAGGCCTACTCCAAATAGGGCACGACGTACCCATCAGGGATGTACACTACAGAATGTACATTGTATACGTACGGAGAAAGTATGCTCGTACAATATGTACTGTAGGCAGGAGCCAGTAGTTACATCGGTTAGGTTTCCGACGTGAGATCAGTATGTGCGGGGTTCGAATCCGAGGCTCGACCGTCACTGATATCTCTGTCAAGAGATGAAACTGACGTTAACTTCGGCTTTAGCCTTTAGGTATATGTACCTATAGCATAGTAACTTTTATATTTCAATAGTTTTAGTTGACTTTGTCATTGTCTCTTTTATTTGTTTCTGTGTATTTCTTCGCCTATTGAGTTGCTGAAAATAAAATAGTATTACAACGTCTAATTATCTAGATAATCCATCTTTGCCAATGGCAGGTCCAAGGCATAAATTCATACACAGTCTGCATTCTCACTCATTTATGACCACAGCATTGATCAATCCAACAAATCAATCCCTCCACTAAGTCTTTATTTTCTCGGATCCTACAAAGGAACAATGACCCCAACATGGGATAGTTTTGGGATACACACTATATTACAATGCTACGGATAGAAAATCGGAATGCGATGGCGTAGTCTAGTGGTTAGCGTGGTGCACTTAAGCTGATTGAAAAGTCTGGGGTTCAAACACAGATCAAACTACAGAAAAATAGTAGCGCCACCGGGACTGTTTAATCGTGTATCAGATCTCGCTGCATTAGTGCGCTTCTTGTGACTACGATACGATTAACGAGTTGGACGGCAAACTACAAAATATACCAAAACAGAAACTAAGAAAGGAGATGTACGAAGGAGAAAACCATGTAAACAATTGCTGTTGACATGTGTGGAAATAAATAAGGTAGAATAATAAATAATATTTTGCTTCCGAATTCGGTTAACTAACTTAACTTATTAATCATACAGAGCGTGTCTTGTGATATCCTGAATCTGACAATAGTAACTACTGGGCAAGTCTATACCTTCATATCTCGCCAGGGTATGAATGCTAACAATTAATAGAAAACTCGGGTCACATTGAGTAGCCAACAAATGTTAATATATAGGGTCAAGTAGCTGGGAGAAATTCTTGTGCAAATAAGGACAATATACTGTGAAACATGCGCAAGAAGGGATCGAAATATCTAGTGAATGAGAGTGAATTATCAAGAGGTTTGAACTGAATATTGTTAGGTAATGCCCTTCACAAATTTCCTTGTCAGCACTATGACAATATTATGTATTGTACTACTTTTCATTTTATTTTAAGCGTAGGCGTATGATCTTCTAATATTATTTTAAAGGAAAAGCGCAATAAAAAACGACCCTAAAGTGACAATTTAAAACTTAGAATTAGCTCATGCAACAATACAATGTGGGTTTAACGTCTGTTTCACCATCTGAAGACGCTATCAGGGATGTCAAATAATGATGGATAGTAAACAATACCCACTGTGAATGAATAAGTACATTTATGTGCTTTCAGCCAGTTTCAAAAAAGACTATTCAAGAAAGCGATAAGATTTCACATTACCATACTAACTTAAATGTCTCAGTGTCGAATAATTTTTACTATGCCACAATTTTTCAATGAATCTTCAATGATAGGCCTAAACTAATACAAATTCAAATAAGTGGACCAGGATTAAAATTAAATATAGTAAATAATTGTGCATTTCATTGATTAATAAGTGCTATTGAGCAATAGACTAGAAAAGTTTGAGAAAAATGATGCCATAAACAGTTTTATTTGTTGAGAACATAGACCAGATGACGTGGCTGTGGACTAGAGGCTTCTGAGATCAACGTTAAGCACACAGATGACGTGGCTGTAGACGCTGTCAGGTCACTCAGAGCAAACTAGTCGGCGTCACTGAAGAGGCGACTAAGAGCTCACTTCAGTTCAAGGGTCGAATATGAGCAAATATAGACAGTAATAGATATCAGGGGCATAGATATATAAGAGAGATATAGCGATATATGAGAGAGATAGGGAGAGAGATAAGAAGAGAGGTAAAAAGAAGAAAAGTAAAGAATGAGAAGAACATTATACATGTAGGTCTAAATAAAAGTAGACACAGAGATTTATTATACAAAATTATGGCAACTTCCATCTTGGGGCTGGAACACCTGTCCGTAATTTCACAATGTGGCCTAATGTGTATATAGATTATTGTAAGAAATTTTCCAATATTGGGGAGGGCCCGGAGAGGGAATATCTCCACCTCCGCTGCGTGCCTACCTCAGAGCCCAGCGGCGTTGTCAGCAACACACCAGTCACCATTCAATGGGTCGATCATAAATAGTTTACTCTCTTTTAACTAAAGCGCAAATAATCTACGGCAAATGATGCTATTTTAACATTTTTACTCCGTAAAAATAATTAAAATAGCCTTTACTTGTTAGACAAAAATTAGAATAAAAGTTAACTTATTTTCGAAATATAAGACAAGTAACGGAGGAGGGATACACCACGTAGCGCATCGAATAAAGCGCTTCGACCTCCTCTCATGTCACTCCGAATCTCTGGCTCGCCCGTCATTGATAGTGCTATCCCATATTAAGTTCGTTTTTATCATCAATTAAAGTGGGGGCGTCAAGTGGGCTTGAAACTTTCCAGGAACATAAGTGGCTATGGGAAATTTTTGTCTGATTGAAGGATGAGATATTATGAATCAGCACAAGACTTAGTTGTTAGCTCTTAAAAATCGCAATGGAATAAGAGAACAAGAGAATTCAAAGCAAAATTGAGTTCTAAATTATAATGGAGGATGCAGAAATTTTACTTGTATCTTAACTTTATGGACACATTTTAATCATCGGCGGATTCTACACAAATTACTGTACCGGTAGTAGTCAAATTAATTAAATATCTTTAAATTTATATTTTTAAACATGGTTTAATATAACAAATTTTGCGAATTCTTTCAGGTTTATACTATGCTTACCTCATTGATTTCCTTCTTTCCCAGGCACTGCTTGTGCACAAACATTGATCTGAGTGACACGAAGGAATGCTCTCAGATTATTTTAATTTCATATTTATTCATCTTTTATTCATCAATACATGTCACTAAACTGACATTGACAGGTTGTCATAAAATCGAGGGTTTAATATTTGTTTTTGCGATTTAACGCTTCGAACTCCCTTCAAATATAGGAAGCCACATACTGACATTTTAAATTACAAAAAGTACTTCAGAATTTAATTAAGGAAAAAGAAATCGCAAATACTGTGCGTGGGAAAATCTTCGTTGTTTGTTGTAATCTTCGTTATAGCTTTAGAGCCTAAATTAATACTAAAAATAGAGAGCCTAAATAAAATATTTTATCATCTGTGTCTGAAATCGTTGTCAGACGATGAAACGGATATCAAACCCACAATCCGTATTGTATCATTGTGTATAGTTTCCGGTTTGGATCCAGGAAACTCGAGAATAGATCTACCAATAACTGCACATGTTTCGTAAGAGCCGACTCTTAGCCGAATCTGTAACGCAGAGACAGGTTATACATGTATATAAATCCACTTCAGAAACCTTAATTTGTTCTTGTTAACTGGTATCATATAAAAGGGTGGGTAAGCTCTTGCGATGCTAAATTTACTAATTCTGTACCTAATGATCATGTAATGATGCAATAAACATGCTATGTATATGTTGTGAATTTTAATTTAATGTGTCATGTTCATTTCGGTACTTAGCCTTCTTAATTTACACAGTACACGCTCTCCTATCTATTGTTGACGAATTGTGAGATAAGAATCATGAGATTCTCTAATTTCTCATAAACAAAAACAACTGAAATTGTTTAATAATCGATGTCATCCTTTTTGCGAAATTAAGCATTATTAATAATTCTAAATTTAGAATTGTATAACATTCGCCGATATGGCTATTATTACCAGAATATTTCTTGTAATTGCATGAACGCCTTATCTCTTTCTCTTTTATTTTTTTATCTCCGCCTCTCTCTCTCTCTCTCTCTTACTCTTTTCTCTTACCCTTTTCGCTCTACCTCTTTGCTCTCTCTCTACCTCTCTGTCTCTCTCTCTCACTCTCTCTCTCTCTCTCTCTCTCTCTCTCTCTCTCTCTCGTCTCCTCATACCACAAGCTTGTATGTACTTAGTACATCGGAATGGAAAACTAGAATACTATCTCGGATGAGCGTCAGGAACCGGAAATAGTTTGGATTGATGTTTCCGGTTCTTGAGAGAGATTGGACAGCTGGTTGTGTCCTTAGGGAATGTTGCTCATTACTCAGTCCGGATTAATGTCGGTTTCGTCACCCGAAGGCACATCAGAGACAGGCGAACCAGGAGTTAGAGATGAAATATCAGAGATATAATGATGAAACATCTTATCGTTGGTGTAGGTATTTTTATATATGATCAACGGTTATGTTGAAAATAAAATGCTGTTCAAAGCGTCAATGAAGTAGGCTTCTGTCCGCAGCTGCAAGTCTATACAAAAAGGTGAATTTATGATTAAAATTTAATTACATTATGCTATTACACCTTTTCAGCTGCCAAAGACTATTAATTATTTTGGCTACGTCGAATAAAGCAGTACTCCGCAACCTTGTTTCAACCACGGCACACATAAATTTTTCCAAGAATCCCGCGGCACACTATTTTTTCCCCAAGAACCTCGCGGCACACCACAACATAATCACACTGTAGGGCCTACTAGTAGTGTACTAATAACCCCAATATGGAGTATGGTGATACTATAGTCTCTAAATTCTACAAGTTTACATGCATGGGGTAAAAATGTTCGGGCTATAGGCCTACAGGAATTCTTAACCTTAGGCTACCTAATGCGATACCTGTGCTCGTTTCATTATTACAGACAGAGTTGCTAGTGTTAGGTAGGCCTATTTCTCTCTGGAAGTTAGAACGAATTATTTACAATCAACCGAGTAAATCAAAACATAAAAGATATAAATTTTATGCAATTTGTTAATTATATACAAAATTCAACTTTTCTATGAATTCTACCGCGGCACACTTGGCATTGTCTCGCGGCAGCACTATTCCGGTTAATAATAATCCTTTATTCCGGTTGCGGAGCACTGGAATAAAGGATTATTATTAATGATGGATCTTTTCTGCTTTTGTTAAAGTAGAATTTCAATGCATTCACTGATTTTTTCAAATATTTAAAAAAGTAGAGGTTAGATTCCGATGAATATTAGGCCTACATCTCCTCTCACAGGTTAAAACTAACAGTCACTAGACTCACTAACGCATCAATAGTAGTTTTTTTTATTCATTCAAGCCATAATATTTGTATTCTTTTGATAGCAACCAATTTTTTTAATTAAATAATAATAAATATCTGTTTTATTTCATCTACACAACACTATGAAAGAATAGAGAGATGGATTTATGAGGAAGGATGATGAAGGAGAGGGAGGGTTGCAGGTGAAGGATCTCAAGGATGTAGGGGATGGAGGAGAGAAGGATGGGGGAAGGGAGATTAAGGATCTCCTGGAATGCACATTTCTGTCGGCGCCTCTCATCCACTGACGTGATAACACTTCCGGTCGCCATGTCATCAGAATTACTGGCATTCTTTCCACTTCCTTATCGCTCCTGCACTTAAATCTAAAGGCTAAACCCTGGTTTAACGTTGGTATCGCCTCCCGAAGGGCATCAGCGATGAATTCGAACCACATACATATTGACCCGAAGTCGAGGCGCTTAACCGATACGTCTCACGAGTCGTTTCCATTCAATCCTTGTGCTTTGAATCTTCTACTTTTGTTTAACACTCTTTGCACTTTATTTATCTTATATCGGCAATTCCAACATTTCACTTTTATAGGTTACATTTCATGACTTTATGATGCTGAAGATGAGTTCTTTATTTCCTAAATTTGTGCTAGCCTTTATGTGAGGCTCCTTCAGTCCTTACAAGCAACATTAAATTAAGGTAAATTATTAAATAATAAGCAGGATATTAAGAATTTAGTTATATTCAGACTGTTGGAAATATACTTTTCTCATCGTAATCCCACGACCCGTGTTAGGTCATGGTAACTTGTGAATTAAACAACCGAGAATTGGACGACTTTATAAGAGGCGACTAACGCAAATGCTGCAATGACAGGAATAGTGGTCTGCGTCATGTCTTCTGTGTACTTGATCAAAGTGGCCGTTTAAACTTCAGACTTGCAGAATGTAGATATCTTGTATATCGGTTGTGGCTTATCGCATGCATAACAATATATCCTTCAATTGAAGCGCTTCTGAGATCTAGTTGAAATGCACCACATATAAGTTAGTTGGAATCGTTGGAATCGTTAATATTTTCACATATGACATGCGCAGATGCTAGTTTCCTTTATTGAGTTGCTGTTTTTTGTGTTTTTCGCTATTATATTGACCACTCCATGATTTATCGTGCTCTTTGGGTAGAGTCGCCTAGACTGCTATATACCACAACTGGTGTGGCACGACCTCTTCTATTCTGAAATTTGGCTTCCAATTGGTTAAGTACACAAAAAGTCATGGTGCAAAACACTCTGCCCTTCACTGAAGCACGATAAACCTTCCTGACACCCTGAGATTTTTGTTGACTGACCTGGGACTCGAACCCGGATCACTTGATTCTGAAGCGAACACTCTACCGGTGTTGCTAAATACGCCACTCTGTAAAAATAATGGTTTTGTCTTTCTATATGCCAAAAATATTTAACTCTCCAACCTGCTTTGGGCTATAAAGTTCAGTTAAAATCCTGTCCATTTGGTTTGCACTAATCTACCTGAGCAACTTCCGCTGGAAACATTTGGAAAGCAGGAAAAGTGTTAGATAGTTTCTCCCGTTCCAAGGAAGTCTTGTATTCTAAAGTATAACCTCTTAACGCAAGCATCTCAAGAATCTCGTTAAAAACATTCTTGGTATACCAGGGCAATAGATAGTAGGCGTATGCCATATCTCGCAACATTCTTTTCTATTTATTGCTTGTTCTTTAAAAACTAAAGAATTGCTTCTTATAATGAATATATCAGCAACATAATCATACGCGTTTTACATGCAGCTGTTAACACATAGCAATGCAAAGGCCTATATTTAGAATCGACTGATATATCAGCTGTTAAAATATGTTCATGCGTACTATTTTTATGCCGTTCGGCCCATATACCAGCTCATAGGTTCTATTTTTAGTTTAGTCGTGCTTTTGGGTTGAAAGAACTTGGTTTGTCGATTGTAAGCCATCTGAGACAAGTTTAAATTTTTGCTAAGGGAAACTACTACAGATAGGTGTTTCTAAAACTAACATAATATTTATATTATTATGCATACAAAAATATTTTATGATATTTTGTATGGATTCATATCTGATATAACGAATCTGTGCGGGGTAAAAATTAGCCGTTTGGCAAAGCAGTTTGCAAACTCCCCGGCCTTTCAGATGTCCAGGGTTGAAATTCTAATTTATACCGTCTTTTACTGTGGAACCCTTAGACAGCTTTTAAAAAGGCATGACTTCAGTATATTATAACGACAAATATTCAAATCAATCTGCCCCGTGAAACACTTTTATATACAGGTACATTAATTATATTTTAATTGCCGTTTATGGATTATCACTAAAGACTTGAGAAGAGCATCCACTATTGAGCATCCTACGGTAGATTGCAAATAAGAATTTGTGCAGTAGACCTACCGAACACTAGAGATAGTGTGAGAAAGAAGAGAAGTGAAGAGAGTGAACCAAAAGTACAATAGTTATCCGTTGAAGTTATACAGGCAAGCAAACTGTCACAAATCTAATTACTATTTTGTGTTTGCTTGTCGTTGCTTGTATAAACCCTGACGAGGTTTTATTCGCTATAAACCTATACCCTAGGACATGATTGTCGGCATCGCAAACACACGTGAAATTCTGTAATGAAGTTTTACAAGGGTGTCTCCGCCGACATAGAGATTCCTCTGATTTTAGCACTTTCGTAACTCATTTATAATATCTGTCCTATCCTGGATCATGCTTTGTGCATGGGCTTGGTGTCTAGACTTGGTGCATGGGCTTGGTGTCTAGACTTGGTGCATGGGTTTGGTGTCTAGACTGGTTTAAATTAAGGTTTATTGCTTGCTCTTGTTCCTTACAAATTATTATGACAATATTATTCCCAGTTATATTCTTTGAATGAGGAAAAAAGACATTAAGTTATACCTTATGTTATGTGTCTTCTTATCTTATCTTATGTTATCTTATCTTATTATATCTTATGCATCTTATGCATCAATTTAACAACATCTATATTTACAATAGCTGTAATTTAATATCCGTTTCACACTCGAAAAGGATAGTTCACAACGAGATAGTAGTAGTAGTAATAGTACTAGTAGTAGTATTAGTTTATTAGCAACATCATTATGACATACGCACAATGTTACAAGCCAGAAATCCACATAATATACAATACAACAATAATAAATTCTGAATTAGAAGTAGATAGAGATTGAGTCTTTCTAGAATGAGGCTTAAAATAATGGTAGGGGCCTATTCTAAATATCAATATTCAAAAAGCACTCTATTTATACAATTTTTGGCTGTGAGAGCAGTGCACAGAGGAAGCGTTCTGCTGTAAAATTCATTTATAATTTTAAAAAACGGATATTTAAACCTGTTGAAAAATGTACGAAATGCTTTGACAAGCAGTTTGAACATTATAGTTAGCGTGCTCCAAGAGGGAATGGCATTCTTGATTGGTACCTGCGGTTCGTGACCTCTTCAATAAACGATTTGACATTGGATAAGTTCGCTACAATGAATTACTTCTGTAGATAAGTATAGCAATCAAATAACACTTCCATCACGTTATTGTTCAAACGAATTCTTAGATCAGAGACCTGGAGGAAGAATGGACTTAAATAGATCGATCCGCTATAAGGGACTTTGCTCGGATTGCACGCTTCATATAATCTAAACTCACCACGCCTCTATTCACGATGCATTTAGGATGTCCATCGTAGGACAGGTTAGAAAATACTACTATCTCACAGTATCTGTCTCTTTTTCTCTAGAATACTGTCAAATGGGTGCAGGTTCAAATTCACTGTCTTCTAGCCGCTCACTATGAGAACTCCATAGGTGAACAAGTTGATCCATCAAAATTGCTATGCCATTTTCACACTTACAATATAGCCTTTAGCTTGGGAGGATTTGACTTCTGAAGTGATTTTCAGTTTCTTACCGCAATATCTGCGTTAATCGACTTTTACGAAACACGTGCAGCTGTCGGTGGTCCATTCTCTAGTTCCCGGATCAACACGGGAATAGCTATATCGTATAACAATGTTGCGCGACGTCAGTACTCAGTATTCTCTATATCTGACTTATAAAGAGTATTGAACTATTGGTGGTCTACTGGTACAGCGCAGAGGCTTCTTAGGTAAGAGGGTGCGAAGGGTGTCCACTAGTACAAGTAGTACTTATGACGTCCCAGACATCATCCTTTCATACGGAAACGAACGTTAAACCTTCATATTTTGTTATATTATTAATTTATTATTATATTATAACAATTTGCAAAAATTGCCGAGTAAGACATTCTTCGTAATCTACTTTCGTAACTTCCCATATATCCACTTCCCATTATCAACCTCTCATATCTAAGAGCACGGATTAAATAAATCTGGATCAAGTAAATCAACTTTCTAACAGACTCTCTGGATTCTGGAATATTGCACAAGATAATCTCATTTTCTTAAGATAACAAGAGCGACAACAACGGCATGGCCAACAACGTGTTCAGTGTACATCCTAAAATTATCGAATCCTGTGAACTGGAGTGATTTCCATTCCATCATTCCTCCTCTGCCACACTTCTTTCCGCTTCACTGAAGGACATCAAAGCATTGCTCCACAATGCCTCCACAGAGTCCACACACTGCAGATGTAAAACCTGTCAGTAGCCCCAATTGTCTTCCTTGGAGCCCTCCATTGTAATATTTGAGTAGTTTGCAGAGCTTTTTTTTATCATTTATATTTTTTCTGTTTTGTTTACAATAAAACGCTAACCTAAATTAGAACTCAATCTGCTTGAGACCAAAAAGAAACAATCCGCAAGAAAAGTTAATTTTACACTGCTTGAGTTCTAAATACAAAATGATAAGATTGTTTTTTGTCGCAGCATCACTTTTCAGTTGTTTCTTCAGATGCACTAATGCACTTAATTTTTGATAATTAAATGGTAAAGCTGTGCTGTGCTATGCTATAACTATGGGTACTATGCCAAAGCATAGTTGAGTCTGTTTCACATAGTCGTGCAAGCGCGTGCTTATATTTTCAAACACCTATATAGACTACTTAGAAAAACCAAACTAAGTATCTATTGACATAAACTTACGCTTATTGTTATGCTATGACAGCACAATTAACTTAGCCTCTAATAATACTAATATTAAGTACATATAAATATTGTTAGTGTACCGTTTCTTCTTAGAAATTATCTTGCAAAAGTCAGATGACTCGGATCATGTCATTGATTGTAGCGATAATTGGATATGTTGAGCAATTTAAGCGCTCATTCGACCATGAAGTAACTGACCACAAGTATTAGTATATGTCAGCAGAC
>JAQFZF010001072.1:0-15000 GCA_034695365.1 Enchytraeus norvegicus | reverse complement strand
AGAGAGAGAGAGAGAGTGAGAGAGAGAGAGAGAAGTAGCCTAATATATTAACAGAGTTGCTATTTTTTCACCGTAATGGAAATTTCACATTAGGCCTACTAATGTGAAATTTATAATTTTGGAAAGTTTAACTTCATTGTCTTCGCATTTTTGTGTGAAATTTCAAGTCAATTTCAGATTTGGTTTATGCTAAATTGTACATTACATTCATAATTATACACAGATTTAACATCCGTCACATCTAACTATTGACTTCACCAAGCATTTACCAGGTTCTTTTGTGCATCACTGCCATATTTTCATAAGCAGGACTAAACTAAAAACTTATTTATTTACTCCTCAAATTATTATCCTATTATTGTCGGTTTTATTGCACATGGACTTGCACCATGTTTGACGAGGGCCTGTTCTCTATCAGGACTTGAGATTAGCTAACTGCCTTTGAGTGGACCAGTTAGCATTGCTTGTGCTGTTGAAGACGTCCCTGATGTCGTCGTCAGGAGAAGAAACGGACGTTAATCCATACTGTATTCCAGCATTGAATTGAATCATGCAATTTACGAAGGATTGTTATATTTACGAAAACAAACTGTACAATTTATTTTAAAAAACATTTAGGATAACGATTATAATAAAAGGCTATGTAGCAATAAATAATAATTTATCAAGGCAGTCTCTTAATTGGAATAAATTAAATTAAGCAAAGACCAAGAAGAACTATAAATAGTAGCACAGCATAGATTTTACGGACATTTCCTTGCCCAGTGGCGATGTCGGAGACGAACGTAAAGAGCAATTCATGTGTATAAGAATTCTGCAGGTTTCTCAAGATTGTTTGGTAGCGATGCATTTTAAAATAGTCGCATAAATGAAACACAATAGTGTCATAAATGAAATAAGATTGTCGTAAAAATCGTGGCACTACAACATATTATATACAGGCATACTCCCGTGTTGGGTCCGGGATATTTGAGAATAGTCCAACCGATAACTGCACGTGTTTCGTAAAAACCGATTTTCCTTGAACAAAGGCATCATTTTAGGTGTGGAAAAGGCATAGCCTTAGTGAGGAGACGGACTTATTAGGTCGATAGTGTACTCAGTAAAGAGCGAGATAGTTGATTGTGTGTATAAATTTTTGCCTTGGACCTATCGCGTGGCAGAGCACTGGATAGATAGATAGATGCAGGCATAGAATCTGATGTACAGTGACTCATATATATCTACAGATGTCCACTATGTGATTATTATACAAACCATTGATAGTTTCGTTAACTGAATAAGTACAAAACGAATATACTTTAAACGAATCGACTTTATTATAATTTCGTTATCGTTGAGAAATTTTTCTACCTTTCTTTCAGCCTCTCTCCCTAACCTTCCCTGCTCCATTTTCCCCTGATTTTCGTGGCCTATCTTTACTCTGGTCCTTATTTCTTGCCGTCTTTCCGGTGGATAAATGGTTAAAAGAAGTTGCGGGAGAAGCTGTCGATCGAATTTCTTTCGGCTGACTGCCGACCATAGGAGGAAAGACAGATACGGGCGATATGCTTTCAGACTGATCTGGGCAGGCCACATTGCCTTCTATCCTGCACTTGGACCACATATTCCAACGTCTGATTCTGGAATCGCGAAGGGATATTTGACGCTTCACAACTAGTTTACCGGATTTGTTGATATGGACGATGTTGTAAATACAGTTTCCTTTCTTCGGAATACCGCCAAAGAGTTCGCCGGCCCTGCAGTTTTCTTTTTTGCGAGGGTAAGCAGCGCTGTAGAGGAAGAGATGATCGCCACCCAACTTTTTGAGATTAGTCATGTAGAATGTGCACTCTAGTAGCTGATCTACGCTGGAGAAATTCATATATATCTCATCTGCCAATTTCTGTAAGATATAACACAGGACGTTATAAAATAACACATAGTATTAAATAATACATTTGTGGGTCAGGAAGCATCAGATGCTTGTTAAAGACTTGCAAGCTTGCCTGATAAGCAGGACGTCACGGATTCGAGCCCCAGTCGGGCCCGTCTCTGACACCATCATTGGATGAGGTAACAGATGTCAAACTTGGTAATAACTTGGAATAATAAGTTTGTGACTAAGTGTAAGACTAAGACTTGTCTAAGTTTGTGTTTAAATGAAATATAGTAAGAAACAAACTCAACTTCAAGCTACAAAATCTAGGTCTAAACATTTCTTAAAACAAACAGCAATAAAACGCTGCAGGGCAATCGACAGTCTCTGCCAGAGGAAACCAGTCTCTCATTAATCACCAGATCGTTGAGCCTTCTTCCTTCCAACATATCTCATAAACTCTGCTCCGGTGGAATGCATTGGTCCCATGGCAAAAATAAATAAATAAGTAGCGTCCTGTAATAAAATAAGTAGAAAAATAAAGTAGTAAGCTAAATTTATAACTTCTTACCAGTGCGTACAATTTTTTTTCTTCATTGACGCAGAGAACAGTCTTGGTTTGGGAGAAGAAGAACATTTTAGCTCTCACTGCTTGGTCCCTCTTCCTTGCATGATCCTGCCCACAGGTGACATTACTCCTGATATCCAGCCTGTCTATGCACGCATACTGGACTCTTCGCTTCCCCTCAGCTGCTGGCATCACCGATACAGGTATAACTATCACGTGCGCTATTGAAAAATAACGGAAATAATTGTAAAGACTTGATATTTTAAATATTTTGTTTTTTGCTTTTTTTAGATGCCCTGGATTGTTACGTCCCTTGCTTAATTTTTAAAAAATTAAGCAAGGGACGTAACAACCCAGGTCATCTAAAAAAAATATATTTAAAATATCAAGTCTTTACAATTATTTCTGTAAAAAAATATTTAAAGAAATATATTTCTTTAAAAAAATTCTATAGATAAAAGTCTATGTTCACAATCTCTGGAACTCTGGGATGCCGCCTCACTGAATGTGCCGCGGAAGTAAATTGCATTGAAGCGTTGGAGTGCCATTGACAATCATTGATACAGGTTGACAACCGTTGCCACAGACAACAAAAGAAAGTTAACACTAGATTGAATTCGATATATTGAACTCTATTTTTCATCAATACCAAATCAGTAGTATACTTTTAATTAATGCAATGCATTGTTTATAGCCAATATTAAGTCTAACTATCGTGAAATAATTAGGCTACGGTTGAATTCAAATGCTGGCTGATTTCGTTTACGCACTGCAAAAGAGTCTGCCTGTTTTCCTACTTCTGTGGACAGTATTTTTTGCTGTTTTTCGGTTAATTATTAAATTTTGATTCTAATAATTTTGTATGCGCATATTTACTTCAATGCGCAAGTGGCGAAAGAACATGGATATCCTCATGGTTGCGTTAATAACTAGGCTACTAACGAATACAATGTTGTTTGCAGAAGATCTGTACTTTAGTTTTTACTACTCAAGCACTCAATTTGATGATTGATTTCCAGATCTAACTACGGCAGTGATTCCTGAACAAACCTGCTATATAATATAGCGTATATGAGAAAAGAAAATACATAAATGAAATAACAATGATAGAACGCTGAATAATTAGTACTGATTTTAGATGCAAGAAGTAACTTACCATAACCGCTAGGCTCAGTGTTCATGACCATACTTCCGTCTGCGAGTATTTCCAATGTGCCTCTAGATTTCGTTGATAATCCTGTGAGATCATTTGGTCCTTCCATATCTGATGATCGTATAACCTTAGTTCGATTCATTCGACGAGTTTCAGCATTAAAATGCCTTAGAGCACGTGCATACTCTATTTGTCCTTCCATATCTGATGATCGTATAACCTTAGTTCGATTCATTCGACGAGTTTCAGCCTTAAAATGCCTTCGAGCACGTTCATACTCTACGCCGTAATCCATATCCTCAAGATCATCTTGAAAAAATTTGTCAGCATCATGCTGTTGCGATAGATCAGGGTCGTTTTGGGAAAATTCAGATGTTTTTGAAGAATTCACAGATTGGCGGAAGCTTCTAATACCATCATGATGCTCGTGCTGCGTTTGATCTTTGGTTTGTAAAGTATTATTGACCGTTAACGTGCTGACGATTAAATCGGGTTTGGGATTTTGGGATTTCACTTCTTGTGCAGTTTTTTGAGAGTCTACATCACTACCAGATTCACTAATTACCTGGATATCAATTGGGTAGAGATCTTTTTCGTTGATGGTGGTTTGTAAGTCTGACAGGTCTAATATCGGCGTAACATTACTTCTCTGTAAGTCACCATTCTGGGATAGTTCACCTTGCCGATGAAGAGGCATTGCGATGGCAGTGGTTCCCAGAAATGGTTCCAATAGCAGGAGCGACATAATTAAAATTTGCAGTAGTTTAACTGAACAGAAGGGAAAACGAAATAAATTAGTGACTGGCAAAGATCTGTTCTGACTGTTCTGAAAAGATGTGTGGCTCGAATAATTGTCGAATTGCATCTGACTACCCGGCCAATTACGAAATTCAGTCTTACTTGAATTGTTCGAGTAATTTGCAGATGGCGTCTGATATTCGGTTAATATATTAACACATTTGCAATGTTCTTGTGAATGAATTCCACAATTTAAATTATTCACATTTTGGCACCTAGAAGTCGATGATTTTGAGGTAGATCTACGTTTATATACATTAGATACATGGTCGCTACTTGATCTAGGAGACGACGATTGCGGCAACTGGATATCTGACTCCACTGCCGACCTTTTATCTGTATCCAATGCTAATTGGACCGAGCTAAAACGCTCAACCGACTGTGATTGGCTATTTGAGAATGGTTTAGCCGTTGAGCTTTGCACTGTAACCAATTCAAATTGAGCCAGGATAGTGCTCGAGCTCGAGTGTGATTGGTTCGCTGAAGTCTGAGTTTCCAAATCACGCCCTGTAGCCAATAGTGATTGAGCCGGACTAGTACGCGAGTTCGGCCCCGATTGGTCAGCTGAGAAAGTTTGAATTTCCGAACGTTGCTGATTGACCGCTGACTGGTGTTTATCACAGACTGTAGATGTGGAGATATCAAAATGTTTAGTATTAGAGTTCAGATGTTTCTGTTCTATTCTTGAATTTAATGATAAATCAACATTAGAGGCGGCAGAATCTAGATATTTAAAAGAATCAATCTGGCGTGATTTAGCCCCATAATTGAGAGAGGCCGAATCGACGGAATGTTTTAAGTCACTATTTGATCTAGATTTAAGTGACTTCATATCCACTTTGTATCCGTCATTGACATTGGTGAGATCAGCATTATCGAAATCGTCGTTGCGGCTGTGTTTCAACAAACTTGAAGCAAACTCAATATTTAATTGTAAGTTACTGAAAATTAATATTTTAGGTGACGCAAAGTTGGTACCAAGAGAGTTGCAGTTACAAATTCCTTTAGGACAGAATTGTCCTACATCTAAATGATGGCTTTTGGCTGTTGGTTTTTGATTTCTGAAAATTAATTGATCCATTTCACCAGCCGATCTCAAGTCACATTTGTCACAATTGTCGTATGTGTCACAATTGCCACTAAATGGTAATGGTGACTGGTTCAATCTATCCTTAGAAATTCTTCCAGGCATTGTATCTGAGAAATCTTTCAAACTACGCTTTTGATGGCATATTACCATCCGGTAAAAATATATTCGAAGATTTGACGATTATTAACTTGTAATACTTTTAATGTGGTATCATGGTTATGATTACAAACTATCGCACACAGGTTATTTGCAGTAATCCAATTAGACTAGGACTAAATGTAAAGTCTAAGATGAGCGTCGTTTTGTTAATTCGCTATAAAATGTGAATTGAGTTACAGTAATCCAGTCAGCGAAGTATTTCTTCTTTATAAAAACCTATAGCTGAAATGTAAGAAAACTACAAATAATTTATATTTATTCATCGTATAAGATTTTATTATTTTATATATTATTTTGCTATAGGGGTACTAATTCTAGCCTGCTCAAGAAATTCACTATCAATAATAATTATAGTAATCAAGGAGTAGCGCCCGTTTCCTAGTCCAGAGTTGATGTCAAGGATGTCATGATATTAGACGGCTACTATTGAGGGATAATAACGATTTTATCAACATTTTTTGCCTCCAAATTAATACGTAATATATGTAAATTACCATATATTTAAATATATTATTGATTGAGCTAGTAGCACATCGGTTAAAAGTCCGATTCAGTCGGGTTCCATAGATTCACTGTTGGAATCTCTTTAGGCCACTAAAACTGACGTTAAATTCAATGTTGGCAATTATAATCAGATGGGTCAATTACGCTGATATCAATGAAAACACAAACTGGAATATGGAAAATATCGAATGGAATAGATTCACAGCAGAAGCACGTTGTTTTGTGTACTTTATAATATACGAGTTGACCTGTTTAAAGACGAAACCATTTTATAGTTCTACTACGTAATACTCTGTAACCTCTTTAATTTAAAGAAACTGGATGAAGGGTTTTCATAAATAGGGGGACGGTGTGAAAATAATAATGATTGTGTGCCACAATAGGCCTAAATCAATTAATCAATCAATCAATTATTATAATAAACTTACCATAAATAATAACAAAACTGTTATTGCTACTTTGTACTAATGAGAAAATTCCAGTTACTTTTTAGATTACAATCAAAATTACTGAAATTGTTTTTTTAAAGCTCAATTAGACTTACAAACTTAAGGTCAATTTTCTTTTCGTTAAATCCTCATTGATTGGTTGATTGATTTCTAAACTTCTGGTAAGGTTTATCAAACCAATGGTTCAAAAGTAATATCCTATCAACTCCATTATAAAACTATTTGTTCTTCCGGTCTGTTGCTATGCAAGCCTAGTAACAGACCATAGATATGAACTTCAGAAATAAACCCTTTGTCACTTAACCTTAACTTGCAGTTATTCTACCACAACGCGAGTTTAACAGCAGTTTCATCTCTCGAAAGGGATATAAGTTACGATCGCGCCTCGGATTCGAACCCCGCACCTACTGATCCGCAGTCGGAAATCTAACCGATCGTGCCACTGGCTCCTGCCAATATAGCAAACGAATTGTCCAATTTTTGGCATGCAAAGCAGTAAAATCTTACCGGCGTACAAGGCAATAACGGATTATCTAACAGACTAACACTACTATGAGAAAATACATCTGATAGGCATGCTACGATGTAGAATAAATGGAAGAATAATCCTCTGAACACCTTCTTGACGACAAATTTGTATAGATATGAACTGAAAAATAAAATGTTTACTATTCCATCCCTGACGAACGCGACCATGATTTCAAATTAGAATTATTTATACTACGTACACAGATACATGTATCTAGACATAGTAAGGTAAAGGTAAAACGTACACCCGAGGTTAATTCACTCCTAGGTGTCGGAGCTGATCCTGTTTCAAAGCGCTTCAGCACACAGGTGACAATTGTCATTAATCAAGCGGCAAGGTCGCCAGCCTCACTTTCGATCCAAATTATCATACACCAGACCCGTGCTTACCTGCGCAATCTTCTGAAGAGTAACTTTATTTTATATGACCTACCAGGTCAAATAAAAAATTTTGATATTCAGAATTTTGAATTCCAGAATAGTAAATTCAGGGGTCTGTTCCCTAAGAACTCACTGTACTTTAAGCTCTAACTTTTCCTAAACTTGCTTAGTCTGTGAGAACTTAAATAATTCGAGCGGTGAACTTTGGCTTTTCAACTGAAAGCAGTTTCATATCAATAGGCTGTAACACTATTATAAAACTATAGGCTCCTGTTATGGTCAATATCTCTCTACATAATTGCATTGTAGTTGAGCGTCGATTATTTGTAAATCTACAATCACTATAAATCTATGAATAGTTCATTAGATGTAGTCTACTACTGAAATCTCTCTCTCTCTCTCTCTGTCTCTCTCTCCCTCTCTCTCTCTCTCTCACTGCCTTCGGCAAGTACATGGCATATAACTGTAAAGTTTGTATTCCATATTTTCTGGGAGCTATTTTGTTTACTGAGGGGATCTCTTCATCCTTCCTCAGTGATTGCGTCAGTGGCCTTCTACGAAACACGTGCAGCTTTCGGTTGGTCTATTCTCAAGTTTACCGGAGACATCACGGCGAATAATCAGTTAAACTAGTATTAAATACATGTAGTTGAGCTAATCTTCTTCTTCTGTCAGGTGTCCTGCCGGTTCCCATCTTTGACGGTCATGGTTTTCCAAATATCTTTGTCTCCAGCAAATCTAATCATTTCTACTTCTCCTACGTTCATCCATTCACTGAGACTCTTTGCATAGGTATTTCTTTGTCTTTCTTTGCAACGCTTTCCTTCAATTTTTCCGCTTATGATTATGTTTTCTATTTCTTTATTTCTCATAACATGAGCTAATCTCCTTGCATTATAAAATAACTTCTTTATAATATCTCTATCTCTCTCTAGTGCACTGCCAAATGGCAGGTCTAAGGTACATTTTATTCTGAAACACAGTCTGCAATCACGCTCACTAATGAGCACCCCATTGATCATCAAGTTGATCCCATCAAAAAGCTAAGCTTTTACCACATCTAAAATATAACATTTTTCTAGGGAATCTATATTCTGACTTACGAGGTGGTTTTCCGTTGCCTTATGTAGAAAATATGAAGTATGAAAATATCTGCGTTAGTCGGCCTTTACGAAACATGTGCAGTTTTCAGTTGGTCTATTCTCAAATTTCCCGGATCCAACACGGGAATAATATATAGAGTTAATAATGTCCTTCATAGAGAGTTAGTGAGTGAGTAACAACGACATTTCTCTAGAACTTGTTTTAAAGATTAATATAAAGTTATTTTATGGTTATTTACTGGCTGACGACATAATCGCATTGCTGGCTTAACTTTCCTAGTATTGCACAACGTTGCATATTCGCTTACGTTGGAAATTTCACAAAAAACTAATAAAATTTAATCAAAAGTAATTAATCCAACGTCACTTTTGCCGCTCGAATGGATTATCGGCAACGGGAGCAGTTAGAATTTAAACCACGATCAGTGCTAGATCAAAATCAATCAATCGATCAATCAATGAAGGTTTTACGTCCGGTTCCTAACCCGAAGGGATATCAGACACCCCTATTTAAATTAGATATAAAAATTAATTACCGTAAGAAACTATAATTATTACAGTAACAATTGTAAAGTCAAATTGGTATTTATTCTGTTGTACTTTTAGACTAGCTGTTAGTAGACTTGGTCTATAATAAGTACTTATTTTAATTTTTACAATATATATTAATCTTTATTACGCCAGATGCAAATAACCAACAGACAAACACGCATGAAAAACAACAAACCAAACAACCCACAGTGCAAGATAGACCATTGATTGAATATTATATGTGAAATTTGTAAGTGCCACTTGTGGTCTTTATCTCCATTCGCACACATATTCTGTTCTTCGATTGCTTGACTATCATGTACTTGTGCCATGTGATAAATAAATAAATAATTTTTTAAATAAATATATAATTTTAGTTTTATTAATTAATTAAACTGATGTATATAACTAGGGTATTATATGATTTCTATCATTATAATTATAACTTATTAAGCACTTAACAATTTGGCTAATAAACATACGAATGCTTTATAATTTTAGATAAATTTTAAATGATTAATTTTTGCACATTAGTTTCACTTTAGCACAACGTGAAAACAATTGAAACTGTTCATAATTAGTCATATCACCAAGAATTGCTGCTTGTAAACGTTTTACTGTAGCCTAATTGTAAGCCTGTATACAGTATAAACAGTGATTCTCACAGGATTGTCTAACACTTTTTTGTGTCTAACAACAAAAATAAAAATAAAATATACTACCTACACGACTATCTAATTAGGTCCTCACGCCATCAGTGCTAAGATGGTTATGAGATCAGCAATGCATAATGGCAGAGCTAATCATGATTATTGCGCTGACGTAGCTAGTTCTTGACCATTGCAAAGCTAAGCAATGTTTCTAGGATTTTTTTCATTGGACAAGTAAAGCTGACTTCGCTGAGTTGAGTTCTGTTGAAAGCTGAGTTCGCTTCTAACTATTTCGAGATTTTAAATAATAGATTATCTTGATAATTTGGGTGCGGCGAAGTTGATACATTTCGACAATTTGTTTAACTTAGATTTTCCCGTTTCAGATCCAGCACAATCAGTTGACAATCAATCAATCAGACAATCAATTCAATCAATCAATCAATCATTCATTCAATCAATCAATCAATCAATTAATAAATCACAGCTTTAAAAAAATTTATGGTGCACTCTTAACTGTGTCTCAGAATGCTTTTTGTCATGCAACGTCTCATGTTATTGGCGAGAAAGAATTATAGTTTTGTTAGATCTCTAAATATAGCCGTGTTGTATCCGGTAAACATAAGAATGGACCAACCGGAAGCTGCACGTGTTTCGCAGAAACCGACTAACCCATTCACTGGTTAAGGAGACCCCTCAGAAAACTAAATTGTCTCAAAATATATATATGGCATACGAATTCTACAGTTGTATGCCATGGACCTGCCATTCGGCAACACATCTCTATAGTAGACGCATTTTTTAAAGAATTTAATTTTATCTTAGTCGCCTTTTCCGAAATTAGCAACATTTACTCTAACGAATATCTAATCTGCAGAAATATTAGAAGTAGAATAATTATTTTGAAACTTTTCCTGTTTATATGTATATAACGAGCTGAATGCATAGACCTACATTCATTACACAGGCTATACATTAATAGAGCGCAATAGGAGAGTAGTCCTACACTCCTACTTTATCATTTACAATTAATAAATAGTTAGAGAAAATCCGCGAACTCTATACATTTTGGTAATGGTTTTGTATGATGTCAGCACTCCGCAAAGAGCTCAGTAGAGACTCTAATTATTATAAGCTGGACTTTGCATTGCTGTGTCATCTAGATTTACTGTGGGATATTATAAGTATGGCAGCAGAATACTAGGGAACTTTACATAGCGGTATAGGCACTTTACCCGTATTGGATCCGGGAATTTGAGAATAGACCAACTAAAAATTTCACATGTTTCGTAAAAGCCGACTAACGCAGATATTTTCATACTGTGGAAGGCAACAGGAAACCACCTCGGAAGTCAGAATATATATTCCCAATAAAAAAATTTACATTTCAGGTGCGGTAAAGGCATCGCCTTTTGTTTGGATCAGCTTGATGATCGATGGAGTGCTCATTAGTGAGCGTGACAGCAGACTGTGTTTCAGAATATGTAGGCCTACCTTGGACCTGCAACTTGGCAGTGCTCTAGAGAGACAGAGAGAGAGAGTGAAAGAGATACAATATTGCAGTGGCGTCTAACCCCCCTCCCCCCTCCCCCCCAGTTGGAGTGGGAGATTCTGGGGGTGTTTAAACTCAAACCCCCCAGTTTCGTTCAAAAACCCCATGATTCTCAATCCCCAGTTTTTCCCAGGGAGATCGATCTCCCAACCCCCATTGGTAGACGCCACTGCAGTAATGTACGGTTTAATTTTTCGAATTAAATTTTAATCAGACTGTCTTACCATAGCTAACGGAAGTGCACTGCATCGGATCTCGCTTACTCTTTCTATGCGTCGGCAAATGTGTTCTGGTGGTGGTATTGAATTGTTTGCAGTTCTATAGTCTGCTTGAGATGCCCCTGACATCGCTTTCGGGTGAGCAACAGGACATTGAATCCTCATTGTATTGTATTGTATTGTTTTGTATTATCATAGTGATCGTGAATGTCTGTTTCTCTTTCTCTGTCAATTCTCTTCGAGGCGGTGCTATTAAAGTAAAATAGCTGGACAGCTGCCTGATTCAAAACATTATGATTGGGATTAATTTCTGTGCGGCTGCAGGTTTAAAAGAAATTGACCGGTATATAAAACAATATTGATGCGAATTTAACGTTCATATCATCAGCCGACAAAGACATCAAGCAACAGCGGTGTTGAAAACTACGCTAATTTTTATTGATATGATACACAATTTGTATTGTTGCGTAGCTCCCCATGGGGGAGTAATGGAGCCTCCATGATTGAGGCTGGTGGGGGGGATTGTGACTACCTAAAAGAGCTTGGGGGAGTGACCATCATACATTTGACTTTTTGGGGGGCGCTCCATCAAGCTTGGGGGATGGGGTCCCCTGGCTCGGCTGCAATGTCATGTAATACCAAAATGTGTGATATTGCATAACGGAGCAAAATATTTCATGCTAAACTAGTAAAAATAGTTTCCGAAAATCGAAACTGATTTTTTGATTCTTCTTATTTTAGTCTGAACCTATGTGGGCCTACAATCTACAAGGCCTGAATAGGCCTTGTAGATTCACAGGAGTTAGATAAGCTGTTATCAATTATCACTCTTACTTGTTAAGAGCCATTCATAAAGATACTATATGAAATTGCACTATAGCCCAAGTCAGCACTCAAATATCATGTTCTTCAGATCTTAAGTTCTAGTCTACGCATACCGGCGGGGAATGGTAAAACGGTTAAAGTGTCTGCCTCACAATTGAGTGATGGCTAGTGACGTGGGAAAGATTCCCAGATCAGTCGACAAAATATCCCCAGAACCCTTGGGCACGGGTGCTTATCAGTGCTGGGGAAGATGGAATATAATAGTGTACCTGCGTCATCAAAAGGAAAAGATACGATTATTCACGGAGTGACGCAATAAGCAGTAACTAACAATGGAAACGATTCATGTGCAACGATTGTGTGTACAATAAATCTCTAGTACTAAATGCTCAGCAACAGGTCATCTATCTATCTCTATAGTGCACTGCCAAATGGCAGGTCCAAGGTACATATTCTGTAACACAGTCTGCTATCACGCTCCCTGCTGAGCACTCCATCGATCATCAAGTTGATCCCATCAAAGAGGCTGTGCCATTACTACACCTGAAATGCCACATTTTTCTTGGGGAATATATGGGGAATATAAGCCGAGGTGGCTTCGCGTTGCCTTCCTCAGTATGAAAATATCTGCGTTAGTAGGCTTTTACGAAACATGTGCAGTTTTCAGTAGGTCTATTCTCAGTTTTCCCGGAACCAGCACGGAAATAACAGGTCATAGTAGAGAATTAATGGGAACGTGGTAATCAAGAAGACCAAATCTATGAATTCAGATTTACCATTTAATGCATCTCAGGAGAAGGTTCCCTGGAAACCAATTAACCCTTGCTATCTATAATAGTTAACATTTACCAGTGTATACTAATGCTAATAGACAACATGCTCTCTGTTAGAGGTGGCCACACTGTGGCTCTCGAGCAACATGCGGCTCGCGAACCCATATTTTGAGCCATACGAAGAGATCTTGATAATATTTTTAAAGAAAAAAAGAATTGATAATTGATATCGAAAGAAAATGAGATAGATTAATTGCAATCATCACTAGGTCAAATATCAACTGTGAATATCTGTAGATATATTAAATAGTGAAACGAAAATCAATAATTTTTACTAAATACATGTAGGCATGCAGCATTTATTATAAAATTAAATGCCATTACGCTGCTAGGCATGCATATTTTAGAGTAAACATTTTCAACGGATTACTATATAAAGGCCAGGAGTGCTACACAAATTACAAAATTGCTAATCATCTAGTTATGACACAGCGACTATAAGCTCAAACTCTTAACCCAACAAATTACGAAAGCAGCATATATTATAATAGATGTATGCCGGATTATTGTGGGGCGGCTAGAGAAGCTTATAACGTTATAAAATTGCGACTCTCGTGCTTATCGTATAAATCAGTTTTTCTTCGGCTCACAAGCCAGAAAAGTCTGACCAGGGGTACCCCTGCTCTTTATTATAATCTACATGTTTATAATAGATAACTTAACTACTATCTGTTTCATGTTAAACTTAATGTCAGATATAATTGAGAAACTTGTTAGAAACAGAGCCCTAATGGAATAGTAAGTACGGGCCCTATAGCAGGCTGATTAGAGTTTTATCTATCCAGTCCCAGATGGCACTACCAAGGCACGAGGAGGTTCCGGGAAACGCTGGAATATAGACCAACCGGAAACTGCACGTGTTCGTGAATGGCGACTAATGCGGATGCTTCAATTAAGGACAACGTGGTCTATGCCATGATTTCTGTGTATGATCAAATAATAAATCAAGGGTCTTGCCACATCGGTTGTGGCCTATGACAGGCTGGACTACTTTTTTCCTTCGCTGTTCATGAGCGCTTCCGAGACTTTGTTAAGCGTGCGCTATATAAAAGATTCTTATTGTTTGACAAGTAAAAGCTAAGCCGAATTTAACGTCATTTTCGCGGTCGGGAGGAGTGAAATCAGTGACGGGCGAGTCCTGGGATTCGAACCGAGAACCTAAGGAACCCGCTCTGAACGCATAACAAGCTGCGCCAAAAGCTACAAGTTAATTGACAATGATAGCAGATTTGCCAGATCTAGATAGTTATTGAGCGCAACATTGATCAAACCAATAACGTAGTAGGTGACTGCTTCAGAAGATTGCGCAGGTTTGACGTATAATGGACCGAAAGTGAGGCTGGTGACCTTGCAGCTGGTTTAGTGAATATTTTCATCTGAGAGCTGTAAGCGCTAAGAAACAGGATCATCTCCGAACTACGAGTCAGTAATAGCTCGGTGATACCTTTGTACAATGCATAATATACAGGGTGAGTTTAAAAAAACCACGGGCTAAATCTCAATAACTTTGTCAAAACTCAAGATATTTTAAAAATATTTTCAGGATATATAGAGGAGGTTTTTTCACATCTAATCTCCAAATTTGGTCGAAAAATTATAACTATTAAAAAAGTTACAGAGTTTCTACGGAAAAGTCAAAAAAACATATTAGCATAGCTTATTCAATAACCATATGGTATAATATGGATCGAACAGCATAGTCCGGAGTTCGCCAAGAAGGATAAGTGACCACCAAACTCACGTGAGCTCAAAACTCTCGAATACCACGTCTGGGGCGAAATACTTGAGAGACACAAAGTG
>JAQFZF010001071.1:0-15001 GCA_034695365.1 Enchytraeus norvegicus | reverse complement strand
TAGAGTTTGTAACATTATATTGCCTGTTAAATTGAGTTTGTTTATAAAGGACATCACTTTCAAAGCATACATATGCACGTTGCCATATAGCCAGTATAAAGCTGACACTGCTTGATCACATCTTTGTCAAAAGTTTTAAATATCTTTTCAAATGCTCGAGTCCATGGACTATTTAAACTGGTCAATTCAGTTTTATTGAGGGACAAGGCCTCTAGCGAGTAAGTTAAACACGGTAGGGTCATAGTCGATATCAGTTTCAAGGTTACTGGCTTATTATTGCTATTCCCCAATTTAGCTAAAATGGCATCTGCAGATCTATAATATTTAGATATGGCAGTATCAAAGCTGCATTTAAATTTTACTGCTGCAACAATAAAGATACCCAGGTACTTAACTTCAGTTGTCCGCGGAATTTTATTATCTCTTTTTATAATAAATCATACAAACAGTTATTAACATAACATATCAAGAAGTGTTCAAAACATTCACAGGAATGATCATCGTGTATTATAACAGCTCTACGCTACAGCCGCCATATGCGCTCTTGAAAAGGAAACGTGCGTTCAATCTGGTACAATAATTATTTAAACCGGAGAGAATCTGTTTTAATAGATAATAGATGCCTTATGTCGCATGTACAATATAAATAAAAGAAAACTTATCTGATCAAAACTGCAGTGTATAGGAACAATATTATAATTAAAGCAAATCAAATAACGGTCGGTTAGCGTCCGGTTCAGCATCTGATGACGATATCAGGGACTATCACGAAATAGTCCTCAATACCATTTGAATTACTGGCTGGATACCACGGTTTTATCTCTCCAGTGTTTAGAAAATTATTTATAATAATAGAAATTTTAATAAAATAACATTTCTTAAAAGATGTCGCTGTAGTCTAATGATAAGTTGTGCTTGCTCTGACAACAAATACACTTGGTGTATGTTTTTTCGAATCCCAGGGCTCACCTGTTACTGATACAATATAGAAACTGACGCTAAGTTAACGAGCAGATAGCACATCGGTTGAGTGCCCGACTCGGATTCCATTGGGTCACGGTTCGTTTCCGAGGGCTCGCCCGTCACTGATGCGGCCGTCAGGACGCGAAACTGAAGGTTAAATTAGGCTTTAGTCTTTTTAATTCTGATTTGTTTTTATTTTACTCCACAGTAGAGGGCTTCAAAGAGAAGATGCATGGCACAGTCGATGCCGAGTGGTTTGAGTAGGTTTTTGATTGCCAGGCCTCGCAGACAGTCTTTCACTCAGATCTTGTTGCTGCTCTTTATATAACTGACTTCCTGTGTTCAGATATCCCAGTTCTCTGATCCTCTTATATTGATCTGGTATTTCCACTAGCGCCTGAATGGCAAACGACGTATCGGGGCTTTTCGACCTGGCAGTAGCACGGTGATAATCAACAAAATGGAAATTGTCAAACTTTCGATGATAGATTTGACTATCGAGTATTTCCAAAGTGTTCCAAGGGCCATCACCAACCCCAACAGCAATGATACTCAGAGGATAATTAGAAGCCTCAACTAACGCTTCCACTGATTCCAACTCCTGGGTCACCTGACCATCCGTTATAATCACCAATATGTGATATTTCTGAGTTTCTTTGACGATTTCTATGGCTTTGTTTATAATAGGGGCGAAGCTGGAAGGACCGCTGAGTGTTATCCTTCGGACGACTTCGTTATACCAATCCAGGACTTCCTGAAATCCGTCACAAGGGCTCCCGTCGAAAAGAAATGGAAAAACGGATTGACTCTTGGTTTCGGTATCACCAAATCCAAAAGCAGGTATTTTATTATCATCATCAAACGGTGCTAGAGTTTGACCGAGTATCCATATCACCTTCTGATAGGGATTGTTTATTTTATTTCCTGCTAGTTTATGGAGACAACATTGATTAAAACTTTTCCTCCCTTTCCACTCATTACTGGCGGTGAAGTCCACACCGATGACGAGGCTACTGGATTCCAGTCCAGCTTTCTTACAGGCTTCACTCACCTCCTCAAACTGAGTAAACTGTTCGCTAATTGATTCGAAAGGTTCATCATCTGGCTGCCCTGTTAGGCTATTTAGTCCAAGAGCTGCAAAGAGGCTGTTGAATCGGATGTCGAGTCGACGTTTTCTTTGAGGTGTTGTTCGACTGGAGATAGATGAGTCGTCTACACTGGACCGAGAAGGTTTCCTGGAATCGGCTTCCTTCTCTTCAGTCGGTTCCTCATAGAAATGATACAGGAATAGTCCGACTACTACAGCTATTATGTACAATATGAAACTGTACATTGTGTATCCAAGAGTATAGATTTCGTCTTTGGATTCTTCCTCAGTCGCCGGTTGATTAATATTTTATCAGTATTGCAAATTGCACTCAGATGATTGCTCTCCGTTGATCGTTTACACCTGGGTAAACGAATATTACTTTGAGTATTCCTAAGACTGCCATTGTTATGCATACATTATACACGTAGTTCTGACATTGTAGGCTAAATTTTTACAAATCTTGACTATCTATTGTAAAAGTATACAACACTGTCAATTTTATATGTTTTGATAAGTTGAAAATTGAGATCTGTACGTAGAATAATACAGAGTTTGATTATATACTAAGGAAGTTAAACACGAATAAAATTAATATATATTCTACATAAAGCGGAATTGCATGCAACTTTGAAACTATTGATAAAAAGTAAGCTTAATATTTAAAAAACAAAAAATGATAAATTCTTGAAGAGTTGTCTTTGACTTTCTCACTATTCACAGGGGCGATTGTAAGAGGGGAGAGGGAGGATGATCCTACCTCAAACATTTTCCCCCCGATTTTTAATGGTATTATTAACTTAATTATTCAATATTAGCATACACGTAAGGCAATAAGTTGCCAATAACGTAACATAAAATCTACTGGGCCAGGACGCATCAGATGCTTGTGTAAGACCCATATAATGGACAATAGAGAATCAATTAGCCAAGCAGCAAAAATGTCACAACCGATATGGCAGTACCTCCGCAAGTCTGGAATATAATTAGTCTATAACAAAGAATGATTGCCACGTGGCCATCAACTCTCCACTGCCGTATCTGCTACAGTCGCCTCTTTCGAACACGCGGACTTGTCGGTGGGATCAACTCTCAATTTTCCCGAACACACTCTTTGTTTTTCCCGAACCCACTTGGTGGCCCCTGAGTTGAACGCCCCTCTCCGATTTCTGTTTTGCCCAAGAACTGCTTGTGGTTATCTGCATTAGCCGCTCCTGCTAACAAGTGTATTTTTTGCTTATTCTATTCTCACTTTTGTCTGAATTGACATAATAGCCTCTGCATTAGGCCTACTGTAATTAGCCAATACATGTAACTTTAAATTAATATAATAATGAGCCTAGATGACATTTCATTTCGAATATCTAGCCTTATTTCTGGCATTAATATAGTAGAGCTTGCAGGTTACAGCAGTATTTCTTACTTCACACGTTATAATTAACTGACTAGATTAAGTGATTAGTAGAATTTGTACTATAAACAAAATAACGAACTGCAATAACGAAGTGTTTACATGTAACCATTCCAGTACTACGACTACGAGGTACTGCAATGTAGGGTACTGTAATGTACTCAGTACTGCATTGTGCTGTACTGACGATTGAGCAGTGTGCAAGATTAGGCGACAAACAGCGACAAATGTTTCATTCATCTGCTCCGTGTATTTTACAACAAAGCTCCGTATCATGCAGCCCTTCAACCAATCGGATGAAACATTTGTGTCTATTCTAAACGTAGTTGTAGCTACCTTTTATGAGGCTCATAAAATCAATACAAGGAACCTCAGGAGGCCTAAAAGCCTAAATTCTCTCTCTTTTATTGATTGAGATGTCGGGAAACCGGAGAATAGGCCAACTGAAAACTGCACTTGTTTCGGAAAGGCCGACTAACGCAGATATTTTCATATTGAGGAAGGCATCGGGAAACCATCTCGGAATAATATCATTATATTCCTCGGCAGAAGAAGCCCTTGGAATAGTCAGAATAATATATTTCCAAGAAAAAAGGTTTTATTTTGAGTGTGGTTGCCTAAACCATAAAGGCATGGCCTTTTTGAATTTTGATGGATCGATTTGATTATCAGTGGGGTGCTCACTGCAGAGTAGTGAGCGTAATGGCAGACTGTGTTTCAGAATAATGTAACGTGGACCTACCAGTTGGCAGTGCACTAGAGATAGAGATAGATAGGCCTAATAGATTGCTGGGTAGGCCTACTTTGTTATGTGGAGTGAAACTGTATTATAAATGTCCTGAAACTCTATTTTCTGAAACTAAGTTAGGTGGAGTGAAACTGTATTATAAATGTCATGAAACTCTAATTTCTGAAACTGCGTTATGTGGGGTGAAACAGTTAACTCCAATCTTAGGCATGGTAGTGCTCGATCGACTGTGTTGAGCCGTCTTGAAGAAAAGCCTTGTGCTTCTGAATCTAGACGTTAAACACACTCAACCAACCCTATATATATATATAAGGCTTTAATCACATCAATTGAAGACACCTTTTATTTGTGTAATAGAAATTACATAAATTAAATCTTGATTAAAAATCATTTGAAGAAGAATGTTTAATGTCTTAGTCACTGTCAGCGACAGTCCGGCAGCTATCATAACACCTAGCCCCCAGGTGCCCGCAATCAATCAATCCAGCTGGGCCATGATCACATTTTTTGCAAATCAGTTATTGCAATTTGCAACGACGATAAACAAAAAGTCAAATTTTATTCATAGCGAGTATTTTTCGAAGTAGGGGTATTTGGGGTAATAGGCGCCTCATAACGAAAATGTCACGTAGCAGAGTACCCTGCAGTGAAATTAATTATAATTTTACTGAAACGCTTTTAGATGTACAGCTATTCTATGTTTAGGGAAAGCCTCTTTGTTTATCATTACTTATAATGAAGTAATAAAAGAAAAAAGAAAAGGGGTCAAAAGTTCATATTACCCCAGTGTATGGGTAAATGCACCACCACATTGGGGTATTTGGAATCCCTAAATGTTACAACAAATTAAATCAATGCAGTGTTTTGTCTACAGCATTCTTTCTACACATTTCTAGAGGTGTTCGAGTCTACATTGAGTCAAATATTTCATTGCATGCAGCACTTTACAAGTCGAAAAGTTAATAAGCTTATGTTTCATGTAAATATGATCATTAAGTAGGCAATGGTAGTCGAATTCGGAAGAAAATCCCTACTCGCTCATCAGATAGTATACAAATAAATGCAACAAACGTTTAATGCCTATTTAGTCAGTTGATGGGATATTCTGCTGCCCTATTGACTTTGCTTGGTAAATAATAGCATTTAATGCCCGAATTTATATTGAAATTTCATCACTTTAAAGTCAAAGTGTCCATTTCAAATGTGACTATTTGTATAATTGTATAATACACAGAGTATTGAACACGGCTGCAAAAGAATCTAAACACAATTCAATAACATTTTTTTAAACTTCTTTCATTTTATTAGAGAAAGTCACAGAAATCCACATACATATATCCAAGCAAAGAAGTTATCACCACAAAGAGTTACAGAACTCTGTAAGGTTACAATGTCATAGGCATAGATAATAAATTAAGTGATGTAGTGCAAATAAGTTATTGTAACCTGTGATGATAATTCATTTACAAATAGTCACGCGCAGGATTCAGTGCTGGCATTAAAATAATAATTAGCAATTAAATAATTCTGTTCACTGCTTACATTACATATACATATGAAGAAATAATATTAGAAATTGTTAGACCTAATCATATATTAAGCAAAACATCATTGGGGTAAGTAAACTGTCACAATATACAGGTAGTCCATCTTACCCAATCGGCATATACTTTTTCTTGAATTTCTTTTGCATGTATTCGCTATATATAGTCATATAATTTTAAAATGAATATGTACTTCAGAGATTGCTTGTTATACTAAAAAAATATAGACAGATACCATAAACTGTCGGCAGTGCAGTCCCTTCTCAACAAAACCTAAAATATTATATCGATTTTCAAATCTTTTGCTATTTGGCTAAGGCTATTATAACATCATTTCCGTGATACCTAAATTCACAAATCTGACCTATTGATGTGATAGGTTAACATCGACATTGGATTTTACTCAATTTAAGTTCAAATAATCACTATTTCGAATCTCTGGCCATAGTGGTCCATCTTACCCAGGGGTTCATATTACCCAAAAAGCCCCTATATTCTGCGAAAATTCAACTAAAATAGTCAATTAAAATAGAAAACTACTCGTATCGGTGCCTGGAAGACAAAGTTAATCAGGTTGTAGGCCATTACCTGCCATTAAGGCGCTATGTAGTCAAACGGAACGATTAATAGTAAAGAAAACAAAAAACAACTAAGGAAACAACGATGTAAAACAGGAACTCTAAAATAATTTATGAAATCAGTGTTCTTACTTTCTTCATAGATTTCATTTTAGTTAGTTGCTGGTGATTGATTCTGTATAATGCTGCCTTCCGGTGAGTTGTTGGTGATTGATTCTGTATAATGCTGCCTTCTGGTGAGTTGTTGATGATTGATTCTGTATAATGCTGCCTTCTGGTGAGTTGTTGGTGATTGATTCTGTATAATGCTGCCTTCCGGTGAGTTGTTAGTGATTGATTCTGTATGATGCTGCCTTCCGGTGAGTTGTTGGTGATTGATTCTGTATGATTCTGCCTTCTGGTGAGTTGCTGGTGATTAATTCTGCCGTCTGGTGAGTTTAAATTACTACTTAAGTCTTGCAGTTCATAATGAGAAAATTCATATGAGAAATGGTCAGGCTACTCAGGCAATCTCAAAGTCTAATAATAGAAATTGCACGCCGATTTGAGTTTAATCTATATAAATTAGGTCCCAGTATTCGAGTTTGACGTTTCTCCAATCTCAATTTTTCTCAAGGCCAATTATTATAGTTCTTCAGTGCGCCGTGTAGGTTTATCTATGTGTGCCAAGACTTACTTAGGTAGCAAGCGCTGTGAAAACATTGTTCGAAACATTGGACCTGCCGTTTGAAAGAAAACTAAAATAATATACTATATAGATCGACTTGAATTAACAAAGATAGCTAAGAGATTAAAATCAAGAGGCGACCCATTTTTAACTTGTATAATCAGAAACTTGAACAATGCAGTCGGATTATGTCACAGTTCTAAATTATTTCCTTTAAATAAACAAACGATTTAACTTAATTTATAGTATACATAGTATGGTAATAGCGTATTTGTGCATGTTCAATAACATTGTTTATTCCATGGATTAGATACGATAATTATTGTTTTACCCCCAGGCTATTAGTTAAATGTCAAACTTAAATCTTGTGCAACGATCAGTGATGGGCAACAGCTAGGCTAATTGTTTTAGTTTTGTCCCGGACATCGCCTTCCGGTAACGAACGGGAAGTTAAACCTTCATTGCAATGTATCGTAGTTATATAGTTATATTTAGCCATATTTAGGAAAGCAGGAGCAAAAGATCGGAAACCCTGTAAACACGTGCGTCTGACTTGTCTGAGAAATAAAGGAAGAAAACTTTACCTGGATGAATTGTTACTGGAAGGAAGTTTGAACCAAAACTAAAAGTGCAATGTCAAATGTTGTTAGAAGATAGACAGCTGCTGTTTAAATACTCTTACGTGGTTGTGCTTTTTACTGAGCGAGATAAACTGGTGTATAAATTTGTTCGTTATTAACTCTATAGAGCACTAGATAGATTGATTCTAATAAGACTTCATTGACCTCCCTGACGTCGCCTGTCGGTGAAGAACTGAACTCACAATCCTTACTGATAGTGACTGATTGGTAGATTGATCTTTTCACCGATTAGCATTATTATTATATGTAGATTGATTCATAAGAGAGGAATCGATCGTTGTACAGTTGGGTTCACTGGATAAACCAGGTCCGTGACGTATGCTTACGTTACGGTTTGTATTTAAACTGCACATTGGAAAACTATTTTTTTAAAGACATATAACACAACCTTCTTATGTTGGAAATCTCTTCGCATAAAATATATTTGCCATTCCATTTTCAGTTTTATACAATGGACTTAGTGTTGGATCCAGCAAAGAACCGTGTTGGATCCAGCAAATATAAGAATAGACAAACCGAAGCTGCACGTTTTTCGTAGAAGGCGACTAACGCAGTCACTGGATAAGGAGACCCCTCAGAAAGCAAAATTATCTCAAAGAAAATATGCATACAAACTCTACAGTTGCATGCCATGGTCCTGCAGTTAGGCAATGCGCTGAAAGAGAGAGAGAGAGACAATGGGCTATAATTATTATTATTAGGGTTATACTAGGGTCATAATTTTCAGGCAACGGCCTGATTAACAAGCATTTAGATAATATTGTCAAATATTATGTAGAGATTGAAAATTTGTTAGTTCCCATCACTGATTGTCATTTGCTGTCGTCATATTCCAGGCTCCAAACTTATCCGTACTTTCTGTATTCTGCTATTACCTTTATTTATAATGAGATACTTATCATAGGGCCACAATTATACATGTGTGATAAAGCTGTGAGTGCTTGCTTGTAGTCTATTAGACAGCAGTAAGTGATCATATTATTATTAGATTCTTCCTGATATCGTCGTCAGATGACGAAACGAACGTTAAATTCGTATTGAGTTGCTGTATTCTACTATAATAATTTGTAATTTGCAATAGGCTTTTGGTATAGTATTATCGTATCAGTCATGACCAGGCGCGGATTTAGGAGGGGGACATGGCCCTCACTCGAGCCGAGGTGGGCCCTTGATTTGAAATTACAGAGTAATTGTGCATTAACTCTTCATGTTTCCCGATCCCTCCGCCCACTCAGCCCTCGCTCGATTTTACCTGCCCCCCCTCGATTCAACTTGCCCCACCCTCTTTAAAAATGCATAAGCTTGGCCCGCTCCCTTCAAAAATTCCTAGATCCGCCACTGGTCCTAGCGTGGCTTCTAGTGTGTTAGTGATGCCATCTCTCGATTGATTAAAAGTGGACTGTCTTACGCTAGATTGAAGCAGATTCGTATTGCATTCAATTCAAAGATCTCACTATTTTATTTGTCTCCTCTCTCACATAACACGACTCATGAGCTTAGCCCTTTGTTATTTCGCTGCTATGTCAGAACACATAACCGTTGTTCGAAGATTAGGCCTACTTAGCATCAAAAATTCAAGACATTATTTACTCCACGAATCCGCTCGTTGCCACGTAATTGAATAGACCTCAGAAACGATAGCTGCAACTCGGCAAGCTGATTCGTTCTCTGTGGTAACAATACAATTGAACAATGAACATTCTGATCTCACATAGATTAGGCTATCGTTGTTTCATTTTAAAATGTCAGATCCAAGACACAAATTCCTACTCCAGGTCATTCGGCATCATTCACTATAATGACCGACCTAACAAATTGATCTCATCGCAAATACCACGACGTCTCAACTGTATATGATAATTTAATTTTGTCTAATTTTTCTAATTTTGTCTCTTACATGAAAAATATCATGGGGTAGTCGTCCGTCGCCTTTGTTTGCGTTCGCGATAGTCACCTCTTTGAATTAAATATTGGCTTTAAACAAAGGTATTGTCATCGAACAGCTGACCTCTAGTTGAACCCGATGGCCCTGGTTCAGTAGCATAGTTCTATACGGAGAGACTAACAGATATTTAGTAGCATCGATCGCTGAATACACTAATTTATTTATTTTGCTAAGAATAAGCTAAGAATAAGCTAATTAAAAACTTTTATATTTTGTGAAATTTTAATCAATTGGTTATACATTGACTAGTTAATAATAATTTAATCAGAAATCTTAGTATAAATTGCGATAGTCTAATGACTCTAATCAATCAATCAATAAATCAGTAGAAGTTTGATTCTCATAACATACTCGGCGTCATCAGCGCCGGACTTGACTGGAATAGAACACATTATCTCTTGATTTCAAGGCAAGTGTGCTAACGAGTAAACATCCGATAAAATCGAAAGTTTACCGACATTAATACTATCTTAATGGAACATGAGACTGTCAAAATTACTATTAAATTGATATAAAGTAAGCAATAGAAGACACTAAATAAATAATAACATTTACAAATTAACTGGACAATTTAATACTTTGAACTGTACGTTAAATCCACGGCTTGCAAATCATGTCAGATATTAGTTAGATGCATGCTGGGCCTGCTATATGGCCCTTCTTATTATTGATATTTGCCAAATTCTCAGTCTACGGTCAAGTTTTTGCAGGAAATGCAAAGCCTCATTAGAAATGAGCCTACACGTTGTATACGACTATTCTTCTCAGAGAACTACATTAACGACCGTTTATTGCTATTAAATACGAGCAGATACTAAAACATGCTATACTACGCTACCATTCCTGCCATTCCTGCACTCGCCATTCTTGATATGTAGATTATTAGCCGATACGATGGATTTACGTGATAATCCGGTGCTTGAGGCAGTAAGTAAGGCCATCTCCTGCTGGGAAGGGGCTGGAAGATATTCGTTTCTACTGATATGCCGTCTAAGGACGACCCTCTGAAAAAGTGATGACAGTTCGCGCCTAAACATGGGCCCCGTTGACAGGTAGAGGAAGAAATTGCAAGCATAATGAGACATGCCCAGTTCTTGTATGATCATTCGAAAATTCCAGTACGAGAAATAACTCTGCCATGTTGGATCGGTTTTAATTTGGTCCTCGTCCAGACAGTCATTACCTCTGGGAAAACTTAAAGCAATAGCGTAACAGACTGTCACTGGAAGCGTCGAGATGATTAGATAAAGTGAAACTGAAAGCAACATAATAGTTCGTTCTTTACCGCTACCACCACTCAGACTCACATCACCGAATCTAATCATCATTCGTCGCATTTCCAGCATTACTAACAGATTCAACACGAGAATCATCAAAGGTACCACTCCAAAAACCAGAAGTTCTGTAACCCACGACCACACCGTGTAGAACATGGTCATATAACCCTGTAATATTACCGTCCTTACCTGGCAATTATTCTCCTGATAAGACCAGAAGAAACCTTGAATAAGGTTAACGGAGAGAGATATGATTATTAGACTTATGATGACGGTAAAAGCTCGCCGAGTTGAGCAATACTTCTCTCTTTTAAAAGGATGACAGACAGAAATATATCGTTCGATTGTGAAAGCAAGCACAAACAGCGGACTCAGATACTGTGAGGAGTAAAATAGAATGGGAAACAGTTCACACCATACAGGGGCATGCCACGCTCGCACCCCCCATACCGTTTCTAGCTCAAATATTAAATGCATGATTAAAAACACGAAATCGTCCATTGCCAATGCAGCCAGATAGCATCCAGATGAGGGTCTCATTCTTTTCTGAATCCAGACAAAGAAGGAGAGAAGGTTGGCGGGAAATCCCACGACGTACCAAACGGGTGTTAGGTATTTGTCGATTATTTCGCTGGCGGGCCGGTGCATGTAGACTAGTGTTGTTTCGTCATACCGCTGGGCGAACGGAGGTAGGGTATCGTTCAGAGTAAGGTTAAGTGACGTGGTATTAACGTCATAGCAGCCGTATGACGTCATGGTGCTGATTTGAGTGATTCAAGCGTTATCACCAGCCGTTAATCCTGCAAAACATACACACATATAGTCATTTAATTTTTCAATCAATCGATATCTCAAACACTTATTCAATAAAGTAAGTTAAATATTTAAATTTAAATGAAGATTAAATTAATACGAATCAACAAATCTAGATTGTCTGGATTGTCTAGGTTGTCTGGATTGACAAATATGAATTTCAGTTGATACGATTTGTATCTCGGCCCGAAGTTTTATTAATTAGAGCCTCATTGTTAGATATTGGATTTGACCCCGATTTGATCTTCCAGATTATTCAAGTTGCATGGAATCACTTCTGCCTGCACTCTCTAAAGCAGCGAAACTACTATGACATTGTAGTTGTTGTGTTAGTAGTAGCTTATAAACAAGTCATCATGACAAACGCACAATGCTGCAAGTCAGAATGCATACACAACAATATTAATACGTACAAAATACATAGTGCAAAACATAAGAGGCAGATCATATGGGGTTTTAGTATATCTAATAGAGAATAAAATTTGATGGTAGGGCCGAAATATCAAATTATTATTTGAATGTCATTTTGCTAAATGAAATTTTGAACTGTGAGAGCAGTACACACGTTCTATTATAGGCTAAAAATTATGGATCTCTTGCGCATGTTATAAGATGATTGGTCAATTTTAGCATGAGTCAATAATTGATTCAATTCGTGTTGTTCATCATTCAAAATACTACTGAATGGGTTCTGTCTAGCTTTAGACATTTCTCTTCAAGTTCCGGAAGTACAAAACCTCCGTACTAATGTAACTGTCTCGATACTGATCTAGGCCAGTCAGACGAAATAAAGTCTCGTTTTGCGTCGTTAGTCTTAATTAACTTTAAACAGAAAAGAATGCAGCGAATTCGTCCTTGGCTTGCTCTAATGTATCATCAATTAATGATTACCGAGTTTATCAAATGTAACCGTGTTGTAGCATGGTCACTTGAGAATCGACATATCGACGCAGGTTTCGTAAAAGGTGTAAAAGTCTAGATTAAGCCGGGGCCGGATTTAATGTTTTTTAATTTCGCCAGCACTTTAGAGTCGGGTGAGTCAGGCATTCCAACCGCACACCTATTGATTCACAGTCGAGAAACTAATCTGTTGTGCTACAATGCACTAAAATACAAAAGGACATTTTATAGCGCCTCTATAAACTAGATACCTCAGAGGTGCTACGTGTTGAGGGGCCCAACCCCTCGCACCCTACCCTGGATCTGCCACTGCACAAGCATGAGGAAATAGTTTTTTTACGTGAAGATTATCACAGTATGACAATTTTCTACGTGCTATATAAACCAGTCGTCCAGTTTAATATCATCATCATATTCTCTTTGAATCTCATATCTTAGTATCTCCAGAATTCTTCTCATACATGCTAAACTGAGCGTAACAGAATTGCTAAGTCATACATGGCCAGCTCGTGACTGAGATTGCATAAAGAAAGCGACAGTTTTTAGCTCAAGGCAAAAGTCGGCAGTTTAAAAAATGATTCCATGTCGATTTAATAAGCGTTATTAGTGTAATTCGGGCAACGAAGAATTCTGCAAGAACATGATAAAACTATGCATAGATCTGTCTATCATATTAGAAGTCTGTAAATTTTGCAAATAATAAGACTATAGTAGGACTCCGTTGCATATATTTTACATCTTGCACAAAAGGTAATAGGCATTTTGATTTGTCCAGTGTCCATGTTGTAGTTTCTTACTCAAAGGACCACCATTTTTATTTCTTATACTTTTTAAAATTAACAACTGACTTCATTTTATTTTAATTATCAACTGATCCATATGTGAAATTCTCTGGATGATGTCGTATTATTATTGACGAAATCTTACGAATGGAACAAATCCCGCGAACAAGGCTCTAAAAGGTTTATAACTAATGCTGAATAGGGTAAAATTCTGTGTGTACTCAGATATGTTTGACAAATGTTTGCATAATATTTTGAAACTTATTTGTCAACATATTACAATTTTGTCAACAATAGCACAATAATTCGCCTTGTGAAAGTGCACGGAGAGAGATAGAGAGGGAAAGAGAGAGAGACACACAAAGAGAGAGAATGAGAGAGAGAGAGAGTGAGAGAGAATGAGAGAGAGAGAGAGAGTAAGAGAGAATGAGAGAGAGAGAGAGAGAGAGAGAGAGAGAGAATAATAATATGTGCAGAATAAAAATGCACTTTACAAACATAAATATGCCCCTACTATTAATAGGCCTATACAATACAATACAATACGGGTTTAACGTCCGTTTCATCATCTAACGACGATATCTATAAGTATTAGCAAATGTTAAATAAAATTATGTTAATCCTTTAGTTGAAAAGTACTAAAAAGTAATTTCCGACAGAATTCCAAAAAAGATTATATTAGCTATTTTAGCTAAATTTAGACAATTTAAAGTTTTAAATCAATATCGTCGTTCATGACATTGCAGTACATGTATATATTTTAGGACAGATATAACTCTAATTGCGATATAATATAGTAAATAGTAAGCTGATTAGTACATGATTGAGTTCCTTGATGCATTTCTGCACACACTATTATTATATGAAGGTGTTAGAGAGATATGTTTATTACAATGATAACACAAGATTACAAGTATCAATTAATAACGGTGCAGATAAAATTTAATAGTGATATCAGAAATAAACGAATAAATTAATAAAATCGTAATATACAGGTAAAGACTCGTATGTTAGTATAATTTCCAAATGCATAAGAATCGCGGCACCGAGCTCATTAGCAGGCAATTGAGTTTTTGTTTTAATGACCATCTGAGCCTTGAGCTGGGAGACTAAAATAGCCTGCACTCCTACATTCCACACAGTAGGGCCTTATAAATACATATGTAGGCTATCTATAATCTGAAACTCACGTCGGCCTATACATTGACATCATCCTTGGATGAGGAAACGGACGTCAAACCTTTATTTTTATTTTTATTACATTGTGCACTGATATAAAATAATATTTGTACAATAACAGCACTTATAAGTTTCATAGGCACATTGAACATTTTAGAAGGAGAGATAAAACATAATTAATCATCTATCTGCTTGTACAAAGACATAATTCCATCAATACTAATTTTGAAAACACATTCTTAATCTTAATCTTAGTCTCAGAAGCGCTTCCCATAAGTATGCATGTATAAAAGATTGTAAGGTAGCCTTGCAACTAAGAGCCATTTCCTACACAACAATCTGCACCTATACCCGTCTTAAATATGATATAATAATAATAATAATAATAATAATGGAGCACCTCTGCTGCAAGGGCCAGCCATGGATACAGCCCTAGATACTCAGTGTGCTAATCTTGCTCGTGCTG
>JAQFZF010001070.1:0-15004 GCA_034695365.1 Enchytraeus norvegicus | reverse complement strand
AAGCACCTGGTGTCACACAAGCACCTGGTGTCACCCAAGCACCCGGTGTCACACAAGCACCTGGTGCCACCCAAGCACCTGGTGTCACACAAGCACCTGGTGTCACCCAAGCACCCGGTGTCACACAAGCACCTGGTGCCACCCAAGCAACCATGACTATGGCCCAGCAAGCAAACACCCAGGCACAGCAAACTCAGGCACCACTTGGGACAGACACTCCCCAAACTGTTGCCCAATGGGGAACTGGGCCTGCACAAACTGTTCCCCAAGGGCCCGCACAAACTAGTGCCCAAGGAGCAACCGGGATCCCTGGTAGCTTGGCTAGTGGAGCAACGAACAACAATCCCGTAGTCGTTGGTGCAACCACCACGGTTGGATCAAGTGGGTCGACGACGAACTGGGATAAGACGCCGTGGTGGTGGTGGATCGTGATCGTTGCCTGCTTGGGGGTGCTGATCCTGCTCCTAGCGGTCATATCCATCATCCTGTGCTGCTGCTGCTGCGCCTGCTGCGACAAAACAGGGTAGAGATTAATGTTGTGAGTTCTATATCTGTCATTTGTGTGTGAAAATGTGTAGGAATGTTTTTTGTTTTTTTTATCTTCTTTTATTTCCAAACATGTCAAACGCACATGCTTACATGGTTTCCTTTCTTAGTTGCTGTGTTGGTATTTTTGCAGTATTTTTGTAGTTTGTATCTGTTTGTTACCTCCATTATATTTATTTATGTTATTTTATTATTATTATCAGTGTTCTGAACATGGTTGCTATTATGTTTTTAGTGTGAATACGAAGTTAGAACATGATATTATTGTTTCTCTATGGGTTAAAGTTAGGGTTAGGGTAAGGGGTAGTGTAGTTTTATCAATATAAAAATAAGGAGATTTTAAGAAATTTAAATTGAAAATGCTTTAGATGTACCAAATACTGCTATTCCTGTCATAGGGAATAGACTTAATAGCAATTAGGTTTCCTATTGTTAATAGTAATATTTAATTTATTCTGGGCTTACTAATTCATTTTCAAAACTTTTTTGTTTCATTAAAGTATCTCTTACAAGTTACAAAATTAGACCTATGTAGTATAAGTTATTTATTTGTTTGATCTCTCTCTGTTTCACTTTTGTATTCTCTTTCTCTTAACAACGGTATGTTTTGTTAACCTTTGATTTTATTCTGCAGATTCCAAAAACATAATAGGCCTGCTTGTTTAAAGTTATATTTATTTTATTGTATTTGCAGTAACAAAGCTATTCAAACTTACAAATAACGCATGCATCATCTTTTCAATTTTAAGCACAACTATCAACCAACTATTGCACTGGAATAGTGTAATTTCATTCTTTTCTTTATTTTCATGCAATTTTGACTATATAATAGCAATGCATGCGTTATTAGCGATTCAATACATTTTTAAATTTTAAATTTCCGGCGGAAGTTAAATAAAGCTTTACAATTCAGCAATCATGGGGCATGAATAATTAAAACCTCATTGAATGTGCAATGAGATTATTTAGAAATTAATCGACTTTTCAAGGCGAACAGGCACTCCAACCTGGTCGTGCAAAACAGTAAAAGAATAATTAGGATATCAGAATGACGAATTAATATAATACAAGCAAATAACAGCATGAATATATTGAGCAATTCTGCAGCAAGCCTTCAATTTTAAAGATTGACAAATTTATTATATTTGTAATTGTGCGCACTTAAGTCATTCATGACTTAAGTGCTTTCTTCGAAAGCATGGTATCATTTATTCGAACTAGTATAGGTACACGAAGGTCAGAATTAGATTGTCAGATGGTCATCTCGTAGCAAGTAGTGAGCTAATGTGATATGAAAGACCTTAAGTCACTCAGATACTTTGGTCATGTAGTAAGAGCTAATGGACTAGAGAAATCAATTATGTTTGGAATGGGAGAGGACAAAAAGTAAGAATAAGGTGGTAGAATGAAGCTGTAGTTTTAACAGAGAAAAGGTTAGAAGATTTGATGGTTATGACTGATGATAGGGGAAAGTGGAGGTCATATGAGAGCACAATCTGCAGAGGTCGACTTACGACCTGAAAGCACCAGGTAGGTTACATATCCCGAAGACAACATTTGAGACGGATCGAAACTATGATTTTTTACAATACACCAATGGAACGTCATCGAAGCGCTTTAATTAACATGTACCACGTGTAGGCCTTTCAGATTTGTCTTGGACATAACGCTTTTAAAAGGTTAATTTTAACGTATGTTTCCTTATCAAAGGATACTGCCAGACACGGACACGGCTGGGACCCGAACCCGTAACATCATGCTTATCGAGCAAACGTGTTACCTACCACGCTATCAAAACGGGATTCTTATTTGTCCTGTAATGTTCGGTGATATCGTGGATTACAGTCGGTTTATTACTCCAATATAACTGTAATTGAATCAGCTATGTTATGATATGTTATCATTATGTTTGTTTTATCTATTTATTTAGTATTGGCATATCAATCAATCAATCAATCGGAAGCTTTTATATAGCGCACTCTTAACTTATGTCTCAGAAGCGCTTTTGTACGGTGAAGGACAGAGTGGCCTAACCTACCATGTGCCACAACCGATGTGGCAGGACCTCTGCAGATCTGGAATTTGAGCGACCAAAAGATCAAGTACACAGAAGTCATGACCCAGACCACTCAGCCCTTCACTGCAGCATCTGCATTAGTCGCTAGTCGCTAGAAGACAAGACATTAGCATATGTCTTACAACATATGCTAATGTCTTGTATCGCCTGGCGTTGAGAAGTATGCTGAATTCTGTTGGCTTGTGCAGTTTTCCTACAACGTGTAAATGTACACTTATGACTCTTAAAATTGTTAGCAATGGAAAGCAATGGAGAGCAAAGCACCTCGAAGTCCCTTCCAGTATTGAACTGTGGATCTCTGATTTTAAAAAATCGCTGTGCAGTCATTGGACACCAAATCTCGGTTTTATTCAGTGAATAAATAATTGATTTATTTGCAGTGATGGGCATCTAACTAGAAAAATTAGTTTAACTAAGAAAATATCTACTTTTAGTAGACTTGCGTTTGACCGATGAAATAGTTCCAGTTAATAAATTGTTCATTCTATTAAAAAAGTTAAAGCTAACTTTAACGTTTGTTTCCGTATCGAAGGATGCTGTCAGGTACGGAATATCAGTCTCTGAAATTGCAACTCGATTAAGTTTGTTAAAATGTTATAATAGTTGAAAGTAAAGTTATGGTGCTGCATCCTGCAATGATTGTTGTAACTTTATAGTAACTTTATATGTCAAAATTATTGAAATTATAAAATTTCAGCTCGGTTAATTTTTTAATGTTATAACAGTAAAAAGTTAACTTATTATGGAGCAGCTTGTTGAAACTTTATTGTGTATTTATTTCACCTCTGCTTTTCTGACACTTTCAGTGGCAAGGTTTCACCGATGGAAAAGGAACCGAATCGCAGTGCCTAATAAGGTGAACAGAACTGATAATGTTCTAAATATTTTGTGTTTGATTTCCAATAGAGTGTTGTGAATGTATTTTACAATAATTATTGTCAGGGGTGGAAATTCGATCACGGCTCATACATAATCAAATAAGTGTTGAAATGTCAACATTTCAATTTCAACAATTCCAGCACGTCTCCATGTCTGTGTGTATTATTCCTCATTGCTTTAGTGTGAGTTTCCTCGTTCCTTTAGTGGGGGAGTCCCTGCACTTATGTATATTGTCTTCCTGCACTGAAATAGCCTATAACTCATTTCATTATAAGTAAACATTTATTCATTTACATTTATACTCAGCCAGTGACGAAGCGCTTCTGAGACATTGCTAAGAAGATGCGTTAAACAAAAGCTACTTAATTGAATGATTGATTGATGTAATACCGATATAATTGGTGAGTGAAATTTGCTTTAGAGATTATAATGCGGCATTCGAGAAAATAATACATTTACAATATTTGTGAAATAAATGAACATGCAGTGAAAACGAATTTGTTCTATTATATATTGGGGCGAAACAAGACTGATTCAGCTTTTAATATGTGGATAAAAGTTAATCCCTCTATGCAATAGTTTGCTTAGATCCACAATTCAGAGAATATCGTAAAATAAACTGTCCGATTGTTCATAAATTGCTGATATTCATGCTAGAAACTGAACCATCTCATAACCATCATTGTTTGACATTTGCTACGTCCAATGTATTGCATTGTATAAAGCTTGTCTCTTCTGAAATGCGGGTACACTGCGTAGCAAAATAAATAATGTTAATAAAAGTTAATCCATAAGGCTTTGGGTTCCAGAAAATTACCAGTCTTATTTAAAATAAGCATTCGAGTAGGCTTACCAGTTGTCGATTAAATTTAATATGCATGCTAAAAATCCAACTGAAGAATTTTTCACAACATCTAGTTTGAATTGTAAAAACTTGTAGATGTCTATAGCATGCTATCAGTAAGTCAATAGAAATAGCCATAGAAATACTGATATTAGCACTTCTATGGGAGTAGCAATCAAATAATAATTTAATAGCAGTTTATTAAAGATAATGTTGTGTCGGTCTATATGTGGGAATAATATGACACACCGGTTGTGGCGCTCTGTAGTAGGGCTTCATTGTCGATTTAGCGCTACTGTGGCATTTTTAAGGAGTGGCGCTTTTATAAATATATCCATTAATTGATTGATAATGAATCGATTGTTGATTCCTTTTAATTAATTAATTATTATAGATTTAATATTTAGTTGACTAATTCAATTTAACTAATTAAATTGACTAATTAATTAACTAATTACTTTGACTAATATAATTTTTGCCTAATTCAGTTGCACATGTTTGTGTTTAACAGGTTGAGAAATCCTCGATATGTAGAAAACTTGAAGAGAAGGTTAAAGTTTGGCGGCGCACACCCTCCACAGAAACCATCTCTGCCCCCTCCCACTAACCCACCCGCCCCCCGGCCGAACCCCACTGCCCCACCTCCGGCCGGGCCTGCCCCACCTCCGGCCGGGCCTGCCCCAGCCCCGTCCGGGCCTGCCCCTCCTCCACCCGGATATGCCCTACCACATGCGGCCCTACTCCTACCCACAACCTACACGGCATTGAATCTATCAGAACCAATGCAACCGAAACCTCAACCCAGCCAGGACCCAATGCCTTCCTCAAGGCATGTCAGTGTACCCACCCCAGCGCACCGCTCCATCAATCCAGTGGTTGGAGGCGCTGCCCTGGCGACAGCAGGCGCTGCGACTGGGAGATCGGCAGGTGGTGGGATGCCAAACATCGAGTCCATAGATTATCGTCTGAGAGCGAGTCAGGTCTCTAACAGGAGTAACTGGAGTCCGATAAAAGACGTCCATGCGGTTAGATCTGGCAGTGCTCCCCCCGTCGAAAAAAGAACCCCCGTCCAAATCATAATGTAAATCAGAGTATAGCATAACATGGAATTAAATAATTAATTATTAAGTTAATAATTCATTATTTACTCTGATAGATATTCTGATAGTTAGCCATATTTAAATAGATAGTAAATTTAATTTCAAACTTATGCTACAAGGTAAGCAGAAATTTAAGCTTGCGTTGTAGGTGTGGAAAAATCTAATTCTGAAAGATTTAACCAAAATTGATGTATATTTAGATTCGCAATCTGGTTAGGTCTAAGGCACCCTCCGGGAATTAAACTGACGTTACATTTTTTAATTTTTTAATGCGGCTTTAATTTATTTAATATTTCAACCTAATAGGTAATGACTATTTCTAATAGAATAACACTTTAGTAAGTCTATCAATGCATTACACATCTAATACCGTAGTAAATATTATCATAATTCATTCATCATTAATTCGTTATATTAGTATTTATGTTAAATAAATCCATTACAGTTCATTTATAATAAATTAGAAGTCTACAATTTAATACAGTAGCATTGATTGCTAAATAAATTGAATTTATTACAACTTCGTGACATATGGCCTAAATAAAAGTGCGTGGACTATGAGCAAAAGTAAATTAAAATACTATCATTCAGAGACATACCAACTAGTCAAATTCGAGATCTTGAAACCTGTGATATTTTCTTTTAGTGAACGTTGTCAACGTTGGTGGCATTGGACGGGGTTATATTTTTCTTTTTTTACCTTTTTTACCTTTCATTTTAATTTATAAAGTCGCTGTTTGGCTTTACCTGGTATACCATCCCGAAACTGGTCAATTATTGATAATTAATTATTGTCATAGACTATTTTTTCTACATGTCGATCTCTCATCATCAAAGAAAGGCTGTTCACGTGGTATGCAATACTATTAAGTTTTTCAGCAAATAACGGCAAAAGCTGTATATTATACGTGTAGTGATAACAACTATTACCGGTAATTTTATTTATTTATAACTCAATCGTGCCTGTAACAATATTTTTTTTGTTTTGTGAAACTGAGTGACGGTGTAGTCATGTATTTATATAAATTCGTGCCTGTGATATTTATATTTGATATTCTGCCTTCGGTCAAATAAATCGTTAAATTGTCATCTACGTGTATTTATCAAGCTTGAATCTTTAAATATTATGTGTATATTCATTTACTAAAGACAATCTGGCAATCTGACGTCTCTGACATCGCCTTCCGGTGAGGAACCGGACGTTAAATCCTCATTGTATGTTAAATTCAAAACTTAAAGCAGCGACGGATCCAGAGGGGCGGCTAGGAGTGGAGCCCCTCCCCCATAGAATTGAATATTTTTATAATTTAAAATTTGTTAAAATAATTTTTTCTTAAATTTGGCCTTTTGAGAAAAAACATCTCTATCTTCATGCACATGTTGTCCATTTTTTACAAATAGACAGCCCCCCCCCCTCTAGAATTCTGACTGGATTCGCCACTGAATTCAGATAAACAAATTTGACTATTCTGATATAATGTTGGGTAATCTAATCTATTCTCGTGTAATTGTAAGAGTGTAATATTTGTAATATTTATTTGTACGTATGCATGAAGATATTGACTAATATTTTCTGTCTTCTTTTGGAAACATACTTGATCAATGAACATAGACTAGGTAAAGTACAAAACTCAGAATTTTAAGTTCTCACAAATTATATTTACTATTCAATTTCATGTCTAATGAACAATAACATTAATTCTGAGAATATAAATATATGACTAAATTATTGTACTTCTCAATTCTCATCTATCTGTCAATTTCTAGTATTCGTTCAATTTCGGAGATCCAATTCACACGTTTCTGCAGAGACAGAATTCTGAGTCATTAATGAGCACACAAGACGATACAATACAATAATTTTAATGGGTTAGAAAAGCAACTTGCTTGTTTAGACCCATGTCTAACTTAACTAAATGCTATCTTAATTATGACACATATACAATACAATTCAATACGGGTCCAACGTCCGTCCCACCATCCGACGACGACATCAGGGACGTGTATATACATATATACACAATCATCTGTCCTATCCGCAATCGTCATCAAATCTAAACATTTACCACAATTTCATTACGCACCTGTGTTGGGCCCGGGAAACCTGAGAATAGACCGATCGACAACAACATGTGTGGCGTAAGAGTTGACTAATGCAGCTACGCAATGAAGGGCATAGAAGTCTGGCCATTCTTCTGTGTACTAGACCAATTAGTATACCAGATTCCAGACTTGCGGAGGCCTTGCCACATCGTGTGTGACCTATGGCAGACTAGACTACTTTGCTTTTCATTGCTCCGAAGCGCATCTGAGAAACCTAGTATATAGAGGCGCTATGAAATGTCCTTCTTTTGTATTTCATACGACGCAATTTAGGGAACACTCTTTTCGGAGATGGTCCTCATTTTACCTTCACAATATCTGCTTTAGTCACCTCTTCGAACACATACAGCTTTCTGTTAATTAGTAAATTCTGAAGCTTCCGTTCAGCCACTCTTGGAATTTGATACAGTAATAATACCGTGTAAAACAATGGGGATACTGGACCGTCAATAGTTATATCGAGGTAAAATATTCATAGGCTCAAAACAGGCTCGGCGGGGAATTGAACCCCGGATCTTCTGTTTACGAGACAGACGCCTTGCCACTGGGCCACCGGGCCGCCTGGTTTTACGGTTTATTGTGTTGATGGTCAATAGAATACGCTTGAATCTTTTTGAATGCACCTTGGAGTTATAAAAGAAACCTGTATTGCAGCCATCTTTGAAGTGTTATATTTATATATCTCCTTATTTCACGCATGAAAATAAACACCTGTTTACCGAGTTTAAATTCATTGTTCTTTTATTTTTTCTATAGTTTTACAACTCGGGGAAACTTGAGATTGGTTTGGATCAACCAAAAATTGCACGTGTTATGTCAGAGGCTATTAACGCAGGCACTGAGGAAGACAACGAGAAAACACCTTAGAATCTATATTTTGGTCATTTTTTGAATCCATATTTCAATCTATAAGAGTGAGCTTATAATATTTGGTGTGGTAAAGGCAATGCCTATGTGACGGCATCAACATATTGGTCGATGGAGTGCTCATTAGTGAACGATATGACAGACTGAATAGGAATGCGTGTCTTGGACCTGCCATCTGGCAGTGCATTAAAGTGTGTATGTGTGCGTGAGAGAAAGGGAGAGAGAGAGAGAGAGAGAGAGAGAGAGAGGGAGGTAGGAAGTGAGAGAGCGACAGCGACGAGAGGATGGAGAAAGAGAGAGAGAGAAAAGAAAGAGAGAGAAAAGTGAGAGAGCCAAAGCGAGAGAGAAAAAAAATAAAAGAGCGAGACAGAGAGAGAGCGAAATTAAGAGAGAGAGAGAGAGAGAGAGGAAGAGAGAGAGAGAGAGATAGAGAGAGTGAGAGAAATATATGGTGATGTTAAATATGACATCCCTGGTTTAAGCAGTTGTACTATTAAACTAATACATCATGGAGTAAATGCTAATTAGCAAGTGTTCATTTCTAGTACGCTTACAATACGGTCTTATCTCTATCTCTAGTGCACTTGCCAAACGGCAGTCCAAAGTATATATTCTGAAACAATCTGCTAATGACGCTATTACGCTCCCTAATGAGCACTCCATCGATCATCAAGTTGATCTCATCAAAAAGGCCATACCTTTACCACACCCAAAATGTAACCTTGTTTATTGGAAATATAATATATTCTGACTCCCGAGGTAGTTCTCATTGCCTTACTCAGTATCAAAATGTCTGCGTTAGTCGGCTTTTACGAAACGTGAAGATTTCAACTGGTCTATTCTCAAGTTTCCTGGATCCAACACCGGTACAATACAATACAATGTGGATTTAACGTCGGTTTTATCATATGTTTCAGATGATAAACCGGATGTTAAACCCACATAGTTGTGGGACTAATGTCCCAATGACGATGTCACCGGTTAGTAATAGAATAGAGCGGACCGTTGCACGCGTCAGTGGCGGCGCCAGGTGACTGGACCAGGGTATGCTGAGATTGCCACGTTACAAACCCCCCACCTGCCCCCCTCCCCCCAAAAAACAAATAGAATAAAACCATGTGATATGTAAAAATGAATGTCTACATGTAAAGAAAGTTGTACACACATACCGCGGTACAAATGTCACATGATGATATTTCATATTAAATTTTCATAATCAGATAATAATTATAATCTTAATGAAGAGTGAGAATGATATGCTACGGCAGGGTAGGCTGTACTGCCATTTTCTCATTATGGAGGCATCCCCTGAGTATTTGAGGGTATGCTTATTGCTTAGCCATACCAAGCATACTAGTCAGAGCCGCCTCTGTCACACGTTTAACTTTAGCAACTACATCAACAAGTCTTGTAGGCTTGTAAACCATGTAGGCACAAAAAACATATAATATACATTTAATTTGATAAAATTATATCTAAAAAATAAATATTTCTCTTGTGCATTGACAAGTGGCAGGTCCAAGGCAGACATACACATTCCTACTCACGGTCTGCAGTCACAGTCACTAATGAGCACTCCATCGATCAACAAGTTTATCCCATCACAAAGGCAATGCTTTTGCAAAGCCAAAAATATATCCTTTAGCGTGAAAATAATATTTTTTTCGGTAGATCTCTTCTCAAGTTTAGCGGATAGGGATATAAATTAATATATCCGATTTAAATAACAAAATATCAGAGTAAATAAATATAAAGATGAATCGATCATGTGAGAAAAATCTTCTCTCTTTATTAACATTAATCAAATTATGCTGAACTATCAATAATATACTTGAAAGCAATAGTCAGGTTTTTCTAGCACAAATTTGGTAAAGTAGGGGTGAGAAACGCCTGAAATAGGCCTCACTATGAAGCTCCTAATAAACCTGAAATTCACAAAGCCGTACTATCTCACTTTTGTGGAGATAAACATCAAGAATAAATCATATAATATCAGTATTGACCAATAAAACAAAAATAAATATTAAATATCACAATTTGAACAGTAACCTCACAGTTTCTTGATATGCAGTGCATAATAATTGTATGTTTCATTGACAATATAAAGGCTAAAGTCGAATTTAACGTCAGTTTCGCGTCCTAATAGCTACATCAGTGATGGTCGAGCCCTGGGATTTGTACCCAATAGACCCGAATTGGAAACTCAACCGATAAGATATCGGCTCAGCCAATTATACAAGTACGTTAGGACAATATATTATATTGACGTCACTGATGTACAGCACCCTTGGATGAGGAAATGGACGTTATACCCTCATTATCATTATAACCCAAGTATAATACAGATTAACAGGATTATACGGATTATGAAAATATTTGTCTAAAAATGAAATCTTAATCTGAGCAATTGATATAGCAGCATAAAAGGCTCTGATACGTTACACACAACTGAATGTATACAAAAGTGGACCAAGTAACATCAGAAATAGAGTAAAATATGGTGTTTATTTCAACATAACTCCGAATTGTTTTCATAACATTTAACATATTTTTATCGGTATTTACTAGATATAATGGTGTTCTACAATCTACAATACTGGTAAAAAATATTATACCTTCAGTTTATGATTTCGAAAATATTTGAAAATAAAATAAAATAATTTCTTTTGTGAGTTGGTCCACTTTTGCATACGGAATTACGGACACATAACTAACTGGGTGACAAAATGTAATTGAATATGGGCCTGGGCTACATTGCATTTCACAGTCCTGGAATCAGTAAACCAATCAATCAATGATCAATCAGTAAATTGGAAACTTTGGTTACAAATATATACTGTTAATAACATAAATCAATCAATCAATCAATCAGTAATAGAATCAATCAGGAAACCAGTCAATCAATCAAAATATAGTGTCTGACATTCTCCAGTCAGGTGAAGCCAGATACATTAAAACTCTATATACTGTTTTAATATAAATAACTAGAAAACACACTCAAGTTATAAATGCAGGTTAAAAAGAAATTGGATGTTTTATCTAATCGTAGATAACTATATAATATAACACATGCCTTTACACTTACTAGCATTAAAACAACAATGAGCATTAAAATAAAGTCTATTGAAATTTTTATACTCAATTTTGACATAATTTTCACATATGGTCAAGTTTCTTACCTTTCGTGTAAATTTATTGTTGGAATTTATAATTCAAGTCTATTGGAATTTTTTATTCAATATCGAAAGTTGTGCAAAATTTCGCATCGAGTCAATTTTCTTGTTTGTATTTTGTATTTTCATACAGTCCAGTTGATTACCTTAGCTGTAAATTTATTGGTAGCCTGTCGTTTAAATAAATTTTTATAAAGGAGCTACAATGTTAGCGACAATATCCTTGGGTACGGAAAACAGACGTTAAACTTAGCTTTACAGCTATACAAGATTTCAAAGAAACTCACAAGGAGTTTGATGGCAGAGAAATTAAATGTTACTCAACTGCTAAAATGTGTTAATTCTAAGACAACAGGCGCTACCATAAACACAGGCCTGCATGCCATGCAATTATTGCAGAAATATGTGACCCACCACGGCAAATAGGCGCTTGTCACCAAAATATATCCTGAGTAAAATGCATTCAAAGTTGAAGTTTGTATAAATTTTGTATATAACTCTTTATATTTTCAATTTCTAAAACTTTGGTTAGCCTAGTCAGATTGAAAAGAATTATATATTATTTTGAAGGTTTCACTGAACACAAAACAATGGAATAATAATAAAAATTTGAGAAAGATTATACCGAGTAAAATATACATTTGAAGTTAAAATTTTAATAAAACAATTTATATAACTGGTATACTTCCAATTTTTATAACTTAGGATAGGGTAGTCTGATTTAAACAAACTATATGTTATTTTAAAGTCTTACTGAACACAATGCAATGGAATAATAAAACGATTTTTGATTTTCTGCGACAAGCGCCTATAGTGGCCATGGTGGGTCACATATAACATCCTGATATTGTCTTCGGGAGAGGATCCGGACGTTAGATCGCCATCAATTAATACAAGAAATACAATAAATCTTGAAAGACTGACTAATGCATATATTATATCACATGTATATAAAGTTGTACAGCGAAGTTTAACGTCTGTTTCCGTATCGAAGGATACTGTCAGAGACAGACCCAGCTGGGACTCGAACCTGTGACATACTGATTATTGAAAAAGCGTGCTACCAACTACGCTATCCAGACGGGACACATAACGTACAATAAGATCTCAAAGTTTGAAACAAATGTCACTTGATACTTCTCGATATAGACTGGAGATAGCAATCAAGTGCACATTTTAACAGTATACTTCAATATTTATGTATAAAGTCACGTGTATTTAATGTTGAAAAAAATTATAATTTGTCACTTGGTGCGGTAGTTAAGTCAATAATTTTAATTATGTATACTTTGCATATTGTTTGTCATTGTTTGTATTTATTGTGTATAGATCCTAGAGATCTGATGTAAGCAAATAAATAAAATTAAAATTAAAATACTTCAGCAGGAGTCTGCGGGTTTGGTATCCAGTTCGATCCGTCACTGATGATGCCTCAGAGCATCGAAAACGAAGTTAAACCATATTTTACATCTCATTTAGTATACTGTTTTCTACCAGTTAGAACAAATAACAATTAACATTTAAACAATTTTATCACAATATGCATTTAAATACTAACTCAAAACTATATCACAGCTTCAATACTAAGTCACTGAGTTTTGATTAACCACACCCTGAATATCAAAACAAATGTAAAAGCTTCTATTAGAAACATGCTACACACTCGACAGTTAAAGTCACACAAATTTTGGCATAAATATCACAAGGTAGCTACACTGCTATGATTATTAATTAATCACAATAAGTAACTCAAATATCAAAATACTGAAGAAAATTAATTATCTTTCAATAACATCCTTTAACCTTTTACCAAATGCAGCATCAATCACTAACCACTCATATCCTACACTTTATTGAATCACAGATCTTATTGAGCGTAGGTTTGGCAATTACTATCCTATCAAACAGTCACTGTCTGTATTCGGTAAGAATTTTTAAAGACTCATCTATTTAAGCTGGCTTACGACGTATGATTAATCACCCGGCGCTTCTGAGATACTTTGTATGTAGAGGCGCATTAAAATGTCAGTTTGTATTGTATTGTATATCTGTTGGATGACGATCTCGCAATCGGATCACTGACAATTATCACCTGTGTGCTATGATGTTTGGTTGAGGATCAGCTACCGTGGCAATACACTCTTTTCTGAGTATGGCCAAAACTTTACATAAATCATGTTTATCGTCCAGTAGCATATTTCGTAGTTCCGATATCAATCATGCGCCATTAAAACATTGGAAGACAATTGACACAAATATAGGAAGACAATTACGACCATCATATGTTTTGATTTACAAAATATCATGAAATAGGTAGAGCATTCAAAAATTATAAGGCTTGTTTAATTAATGAGCAAATTAAATAATTAAAATATTTCCTACAAAGTTACAAGATAATAAACTGTCAACCCTTAGAAAATAATAACTCTGTTTATTGCTTCAATTTTAACAACAATTCTGTATTGACCAAAATAAGCACATAAACTAACTGGTTTATAATACCATGTAAAACAAGCATTAATCTTTAGCCTAGATACATCATCAGTACTAAATAAATTAATAAAGCAAAGACCAGGACTAAAACGCAGAACAACTTTTTAAAAGTTGTTTTTTTTCTTCAAAATAACACAAATCACTTATAACAAAAGTTATAAATATAAACAATGAAACTATTGTGAGCAAATGCTGATTAGATCAAGGAAGCAGAGATATAAGCAGAGACCACAAAACGCAGAACATGTACAGATGAATAGAAGTAGAAAGTAGGAATATCACATTATAGAACAGGCACCATCTCATATCAAACGGTAATCTCCTCAGAGTACCATCCGGTCTGTGCAACCCCTCGCTCACGATACTGCTTGATTCCGCATCCATCATACCGCGATATCTCTCGCTCGGAAACCGTCCGGTTTTATAGTACTCGTCCAGCATGGCTTCTTTTTCCACCCATCTGTCATAGAACCAGTGGAGCAGGGCCTCGGGGTCCCCGCATGGCACGTGGTTGATGTGGTAGCACCGGTAGTGGAAGATGGTTGGACACGGCGGCTCACTGGCGCTCAATATAACCCCGAGATCTAGCGGACGCCCACCAGCGTAAGCTATAGTTACATCTACTAGATACTGAAGTGGTTTACCTGTTGCAGAAAATTTGAAAAAAATCAAATCACTGCTAAATTAACGTCCATTTCGTCATCGGACGACGATATCAAGAATGATGATGATCTCGTACGAGTGAAGAATGGGTTCAGAGAAATATAAAATTGAATCCACCGACAGCAGCACGTGTTCGCAAGATGCCCGTGAAGTAGATACACATTGAGGAGTTGATAGCCATATGGGTGAATATTTCAAAAAGGGCACTTTTGTGTCCGCGGTTGAAAGTCAACAAAAGTTGTAATAAAATAATTCAAAT